>SKCR01048371.1:0-40305 GCA_019454045.1 Zanthoxylum bungeanum | reverse complement strand
TTGATAAGGCATTGCATGTTAATAGTGTACAAAACACTCTAAGGCATTGCATGGTGATAGTGTGCATTACACTCAAAGGTTTTGCATGGAGTTTGAGTGTTTGACACTCTAAGCCATTGCATGGTTTATGTCATAGATTTATTATTAATTTAATAAATTATTACATAAATATAAATTGATTTTTTGGTAAAAGAAAATCAATTAAGACTTTACACAAAATCTCTCTTCTCTCTCAAATTGCCGAGAACTCCATTGACAAGGGCAAGGAAGATTTGATCTTCTATTTCTCCATTTTTGCTAGCACAAGCAAGGGATCAAAAGAGGTGATAGGGAAACCATCAAAGAGCTTGGAATACAAAAGCTTGGAGCTTCAAGTCTTCTTCCTCCTCTTGGCCGAATCTTCCATAACTTGGAGCTTCTATACCATTTGATCATCTTCTTCCACAAGATATTGTAAGTATGATTCCGCCATACTTCATGTTTATATATTTCTTTATAGTATTTCACATGCTTAATCTTTGTTTGGGACATATAATAGAAACCAACAGATTTGAATTGTGAAATGGCATTTAAAATTCACGCGTCTGTAGAAAACGTGAATAGTAAATGTATTTGAATAAATAAAATGCAATATCATAATTAAATATTAATCAAAGTTATTTAATTGGCTAAAATAATTCAACATATTAAAACTCATATGCTTGTGATTCATGTATGATTAGAATTGGCATGATTATTATAGGGTGCAAGCATCTAGAGACTTTTCTAAGAAATAGATAGTGTATTGCTTATCTCTTAGCTAATTAATTATTCCGTGATGAACTTAGAGATTATTACCTTTAAGGCTAATAATATAAATCACATGTTTATAATAAAAGACATTTAAAAATATACAAGTGGGTTGGGACCAAGGGGTTAATAAAACTTTCCAAACTAAAGTTAATTTAACCAATGGTATTACTAGAGTTAGATAATGATTTGGTATCTTACTTCACTCACGACTTTTTATACCCAAAGGAAAAGCTTGAAGACATCTAGATAATCATTTACTCAAAAGCTTACCTTAAAGCATATTTTTAAAGTGTTGACTAAATTTGGAGGCGGACTATTGGTTATTCCTGTCACCAAGGCAGACGAGCCTAAGAGGTTAGGGTATTTGTAGACAACAGAAACTGGGCGACGCATGCTGTTCTGGACTCAGGGCCTAGTTGGGAGTACGGAGTAGCCCGCGGGGAACTAAACCGGGGAATAATGGAGTCGCCACCCGGTGTGAACCGGGAAAATGATTTAAGGCCGCACTCACCCCTCGCAAGGGAAGACCTCAAACCGTTGGGTTCGGAATGGTCCCTTACTTATGTCATTTGTAATAAATGGATTTGTGCAATATTAACCAAGTCTACACAACATGCTCAAGAACAATCTATTAATCATGCATAAAACAACATCATGTTAAACAACCTAATCATGCATAGGGAAATAAATATCATGCTAAACGACTACATCATGCTTAGAAACAACCAACTAATCATGCATAAAACTATAACATATTAAACATCCTAATCATGCATAGAAAAATAAATATCATACTAAACAATTAAATCATACTCAAACACAAGTTTGGATAAAAGAAAATACGTGTGTCTTTCGAGTGGTACGTGGAATTGTATCCCGAGTACAAACCGCACTACCGTCCATTCGAATTCGGCTACGGAATTTATGTCCGAGTTTCCGTCCGATATACCACAAAAATAACACATATTTCATTCACCCCAAAATCACATCATACACTAATTCATCATTTCATGTAAACTAATTCAAATAACATGCTTAAATAACTATTCTAAGTCATTATTTCATGTAAGCCAATTCCAACAACATGCCAAGTTAACTACTCATGCTAAAATATCATAAAATACATTTTTAAATTATTATTTTATGTGAGAAAATTTTGTATTATAAACCCTCAGGTCTAACCTTTTTTGTCGTTGCTCGGAGTCACGTTACACGGCCGTCGGAAAGGCTAAGTCACCACGATCGCACCGGTTCGCTGTTGCAGTGTTTCGCTCACTGTTTTGCCACTTCGCTCGCTGTTTTGAGTCCACTTCGCTGCGTTCCAAGTCTTCGTGCTTTACCCACTGGTTGGTAATGAATATAAGTTTGTTTTGGTGAATTTTGAGGGGTATTGGGTTGCCGTAAGCTCGATTTCTCGAAGACTTATAAGTGCAGTTTTTGGTTCACTGTTTCGGTGATTTTGGTCATTGTTTGGGCGTGAATGAGCTGCTGTTTTGGTGTGGATAATGTGGCTTGGATGAGGCAACTTATGTACTGGTTTGAGAGGGAAATTGGGGTGGTTTTAGGCGCAAGTTTCAGGGGATAAGTGAAGCAGTGGTTTGGACGTGTAAGGGGACTGTTTGGGCGTGTTTCTTGGAGCTGGAATGGGAGGCTAATTTGCGTGAACTATAAAGACAAGGTGGAGGGCTGAATAGAGGTGTGTGAGAGGCAGTGAGGGGCGTGACTTTCAGGTCTAAATGGAGGCTAGATGATGTACTGAATTTGAGGCTTTATGCGTGTCTTGAGGCAGTGAGTTGAGGGCTGATTAGAGGCGTGAGAAGGGGCTGTGAGGGCTGACTTGAGGCGTGAACAAGGGGGCTGAGTGGAGAGCTGCTTTGTTGATGTTTTAGGCGTGACTTGAGGCTCTGACTTGAGGCATGTATGGACGTGACAAGGGGCTGAATGGAGGATGGCCTTTGGGCGTGACTAAGGCAGTGAAGGAGAGAGCTGTGTACGTGAGAGCAAAGGGAGGCAAGGGGCTGTTTTGTTCTTCAAAATACTTAATCTTTTCTTGATGTGTATTGATATGTGCTAGCTGTTTCAAGGCAAGAAAATGGTGGTTTATATAGGAAAACAAAGTGTGCATTAATTGGGTTGGCAAGTGATGTCAAAGGAAATAAATTAGGTTAGCAAACTTTGTTTGAAAAATGGTGAAAGGTTGGTGTAATAGTGGTGGCTTTGTTGAAAAATGGTGAAAGGTTGGTGTAATTGATGGCTTTGTTTGAACAATGGTGAAAGGTTGGTGTAATTGATGGCTTTGTTGAAAAAATGGTGATAATTGTGTTGAAAATAACTAAAGGAAGGCTATAAGGTCATGGGCGTGGGGTATGATGCATTTAATGTCTTGGAAAATTGGTGTCAAGGTAAAAGTGAGGTCAAATGTGTAAAACAAGCTTGGTAGAAGGGTAAATCTTGTTTGAATAGTGCATGGAGGGGTGAATTTGTGTGCATGGACGTGGGCCTCATGAGTGGTGGGCTTGGTGTTTGGTTGGTTTTGGTTTTATGGGCTTTGGATGTGGTTTTAAGTGTCTAGGTGGGCTTGGAAGGGTTTGCGGTGATTCTGGGCCAAGGAACTGCCTCAAAACGAATATCCGACAAGCGAACTCAGAGCGAACTTAGCGAAATAATTCCAAAATGTATTATCTCTTGACTTAACCTTTCCTTCGACCATTTTCCGTGAACTACACGACTAAAAGGCGGTGCCTCCTTATAAGACTCCTCATCGGGTTCGGTATGAAAAAAATGCAATGCCTACAGTCGCCCCCACTTTGATGGGATTTGTTCAGTGTGTGCCAGTGACAATCCTATCAAAGTTCGTGCAATGCATTTTTACTTACCTGGCTCGCCAGCTGTCACCTGGTCCGCCTGTTTTGTTGGTTTGATTGTGCTTGGCCCCGTACCTAGGGCGTCTCGGTAGTCCACAGTTCTTCACGGTAGTCCACGATAATTCACAACATTCCTCGGTAGTCCACGGTAGTCCACATAATCCACATAATCTTCATAACCTTCATAGTCCACGGTAATTCACAACATTCCTCGGTAGTCCACGGTAGTCCACATAATCTTCATAACCTTCATAGTCCACGGTAATTCACAACATTCCTCGGTAGTCCACGGTAGTCCACATAATCCACATAATCTTCATAGTTCACGGTAGTCCACGATACTTTATGATAATCAACGGTAGTCCACGGTAGTCCACATAATCCACATATTCTTCATATCTTTCATAGTCCACGGTAATTCACAACATTCCTCGGTAGTCCACGGTAGTCCACATAATCCACATAATCTTCATAGTCCACGGTAGTCCACATAATCCACATATTCTTCATAACCTTCATAGTCCATGGTAGTCCACATAATCCACAGAATTTTCATAATCTTCATAATTCACGGTAGTCCACGATACTTTATGATAATCAACGGTAGTCCACGACACTTCATGATAATCCACGATAGTCCATAACACTTTATGATAATTTATGACAGTCCCCGACACTTCATGATGATCTAGAATTCGTTCCTGGATTCCTTCCAAAACTCTGATGGTGTGGACCTCAACCCTGGGACGCATCCCAATACCGCTGAAAAAAATGGGCCTCAGCCCGGGGACGCATCCCCAAAATGGAATATATGATGCAGTGGGTCTACGACCCTGGGACGCATCAAAATAACTGCAACCGACAACGGGGGCCTCGACCCTGGGACTCGTCCCAAAAACTGATACTGTAACAGATGTGATGTAGGCCTCGACCATGGGACTCATCCCTGAACTGATACTGATATGGGCCTCGCCGGAACTGATGTTGAGGTGGGCCTCGCCCCCAAGACTGAAACTGATGTGGGCCTCACCCCAAACTGATATGGTATTGATGCTGCTGCAGGCCTCGGCCTTAGGACTCATCCCCGAAACTGATACTGATGCCGATGTGGGCCTCGACCTTGGGACTCATCCCCAAAACTGAAACTGAAATGGGCATCGGCCCTCACCTGAAACTGAAATGGGCCTCGCCCCCTAGCTGATGATGATGTGAAGCCTCGCTCCCAAGCTAATATGGGCCTCGCCCCTGAAGTGCCATACTCGGCAAAGACTGATTATGATGTGAGTGATTTATTTCAACATGTTATATTGCTCTCCTCGAGACAATCTTAATAGCTAAACATATTTTCGTCCTCAACGAATGCTTCGTGTCGAAACCAGAGAACCTTCAAAGTACTTGATATACTCAATTTCGATTGTCTGAATGGGTGATCCGAACTAGACTCCTAGTGTGTGTGTGCTAAGGCTCTTTCGCAGCTTAATCCTTTGTAAGCCAACTTGGTGATTTCGTTTCAGAGAATTGAACCAGTGGGTCTAACCAACCTGGATGTCTTAATCACATTCTGTGATTACTTCAGCATACTCAATATGATATGGTCTTCATTTTTCTTTTCTTTTGTCTCTTTCTTTTCAAATTTTTTTTTTTTTTTTCTTTTCTTTTTTCTTTTAACACACCTACCCTTTAAGGTAGCATTTCTCCTCTCATGGTGGTCCTAATACTCGCCCATGGGTAGCTTCACGCGCTTATCGGTTATAGGTGGTCTATTTTTTCTTTTCATTGCAGAGACTTTTTCTTTATTTTCAACCATATCATATATCGTAGCATAAGTAAACCAGGGTGGACATCTAGGCAAACGGTCATTCACTGATCCATCATCTCTTCAACTAGTCATCTTGATAACTACTCAGGCTTCTACTGCTAGGATCCTGTAATCAAGTGTTCGTGAGTCTAACTGAGATCAATCCATTCAGAATACCGGACGAGAGCACATCTCGCACTTATCGTTTCTAGGGTTTCTCCCTACAGCATACAATGTCATCACATGACATATGTCTAACTATTAAAGACTTCTCTTACTCAAATTCTTTTATTTTTTCCATTTTTTTTTTATTTTTTATTTTTATTCAAATAACACAAAATGAACGAGATAGTAATACAAAAGACTAGAGGTTAAGATCCAGATTCAGTTTACGCTTTTTTCCACGATCATCCTCGGACCATTTGATCTCGGAAATGATAGGGTCCACATGCGGTTCAAAGGCCAAGATTTGGTCAATTAAATCCTGGGCAGTTCTGGCTGTGAAGAGGAGTTCGTTCACAGGTTTCGTCACGAACCCATTCCTTCGGCTGTCTTCAAGAAACACATAGAGAAAATCATAAAACCCATCAACGTTAAATAATCCAAGAGGTTTCTGATGTATGTTTAGGTTTGCCCAAGATAGCACTATAGACATTTCCTCCAACGTGCCCAAGCCTCCTGGTAGAGCAATAAAGGCATCCGCACGGTTAATCATTTCCACCAGTCGCTCAGACATTCCCGGCACAAGCAATTCTTCTCCGTTCGATGGTCCTATCAGATTCGCCTCCGCCAAAGGCTTTGGGATGATTCCTAGAACTGGACTGCCTCCGTCACGTACAGCCTTTGAAACAATTCCCATCAGTCCAAGATTGCCTCCACCGTATATCAAGTGCATATTCCGTTCAGCGATGACTCGACCCAATTCTTGCGCTGCCTCTATGTATTGCGGTTTAGTACCCACACTGGTACCGCAAAACACACAAATGGTTTCAACTCGTCTCTTCGAAGTGGCTTCCATTTTCTTTCTTTTACTCGGATGTATATTTAAATGTGTTGAGGAAAGAAATATCGAGCTCAATTTATAGTACTTAAAAAAGATTAGTAATAATTGTACTAATACCTTTCACCGAATGGTGGTTAGCTAAACCACAAAATAAGTCGTGAGAAGTCAAAAAAGCCACTGGATCCTGTCTATGAAAACAACGAGAGATATCGTGAGATGTCAAAAAGTTGTGGATTCGTTCCACGAAAATAACAGAAAATAACAAAGGAGATCGTGATATGTCAAAAAGTTGTGGATCCTTTCCACCTCAACACGTCAAGAAAGGTCCCAAAAGTTATAGATCCTGTCTACAAGATTTCCAAAACAAGTCACGAAAGGTCAAAAGTCTGGATCATACTTACGAAAATAACAGAAAATAACAAAGCAAAAGCAAATCAAAGAAATAATTAAAGCAAAGGAATTGTGTACTCAATACGCCTCTTGCTTGGCATAAGTTCATTATGATGCGTCTCATTAATTCTTCTTTTTCTCTGCCACCCCTAATGAATTGCTTGTGTCCCCTTTTGATCTTTGCCACTTTCTTTTTCTTTTTCTCTTTTTTCTTTAAAACCTGCGAATACAAAACAACAGAATAAAGATGTGTGCATGTAATGTATACATATGCAAGTGTAGAGGTCCTCCCTGTTCATGATTGGTGAGACCTTCATTGTGCTCCTCGGCGCCATATGTCTCTGGTCGTCCCTTGCTAGTTCTCTTTTCTCTGAAATCTGCAAACATAAAACACAAAACAAGGGATGCAAGTTACGTGTATGCATGAATGAATTTCCTATCCCGTTAGGTTAGGTCTTCTTCCAATTCTCTTGGTAACTGCTCAGTCTTCTCTTCCTCAGGCTAAATACAGCTCCAATCTGTTAACATTGATCGGCTCGGTGAACTCATTCCCTTCCAAGTCTGATAATCTTACTGTTCCATTTCCCAGTTTTTAAATGGCTACCTTATCTTTTCTGCTTGCTTCTTCCGAAGATTCTCCATATTCTAAGCATCATTGAGTATCATAGTACCAAGATTGAATGCTTTATATCAAACACACTCATATCGCATATTCAGACGAGTGAGAGACATGAACGTCTTTATTATCATTCAAGAAAATAGTTCAAATGGGTAGACTAAATCAATGTCTACTTTAAAAGAAACAGGATCAAATAAACTATGAGGAACAACCTCATCATTTGCAATACTGTCTTCTTCCTTGGCCTATGGTTCTTCATCATTGTCATATCCCATGGAAGAAGCTTGGTGGTCGAGAACCCGGAGGACAAAGGTTTCGGGTAGGCCAGAGTTGATCATGTAGGTGGGTGGTGGAACTGAGTGATAATCTGGTAGGGGATTGCGGTGTGTGTTTGGCTGTTCTTTTTCAGGGTCTGGGATCTTATAGGAGTCAATTAAATCTTGGATCTCATGGCGAAGACGGACACAACTATCGGTGTCATGGCCAGGCTGTTGGTGGAAGTTGCAGTAGCGGTTCATATTGAGGTTTGGTGGGGGAGGATTTGGGAGTGGTCTAGGCTCCAAAGGTTTTAAGAGTCCTTGCCTTATCAACTTCTCA
Organism: Zanthoxylum bungeanum; assembly: GCA_019454045.1. Lineage (NCBI taxonomy): Eukaryota > Viridiplantae > Streptophyta > Magnoliopsida > Sapindales > Rutaceae > Zanthoxylum > Zanthoxylum bungeanum. The sequence goes on along the minus strand of SKCR01048371.1, from coordinate 32,242 downwards.
AGCACTTTGGACAAGGGTCTTCCCAGGTTGGATAAGCGTCGGTTCTTAATGACAGCAACCTCGGCAGTAGCGGGTTTGGTCTCCGAGTGTCCCCCAAAATTCCTTCTATTCTGGCCATAGAACTTCCGATTCTCGGCTTCTTCCTCCTCGATATCCATAACAGTCTCTCTCAACTGTCGAAAGTCTGTAATCATAGAGGTCATCCTCCTTAACTTGCTGTAAATGGAGGGCTTGGTGCCCTTGATGATCATTTTAATCTGGTCATTCTCCGAGGGCCGAGTTTGCATCTTCAAAAGCTGGCTCCTCCAGCGATCCACATATTCTTTAAAGCTTTCATCAGGCTTCTGCTTAGTATTCTCCAAGTCGCGGAGCGACAAGTCGATCTCTAAGTCAGTCACATATTGTTTTAAGAAGGCATCAGCTAGTTCTCTCCAGTCTTCTTTAATCTTCTTCTCAAGGCTGTGGTACCAGACCACAGGAGCTCCCTCAAGTGACATGCCGAACATTTTCTGGACCTGGCGCTTCGACAAACCCACTGAACTCATAATTGAAACGTACTGGCGAAGATGGACCCTTGGATCTCCATTTCCGTTGAACTTGGCCATATCTGGCATCTTGAACTGAGCAGGCAACTGTTCCTCAAAGGTCATTGCCTCATAGTCTAACAAGTCTTCATCCTTACCCTTCATCTTGCGGGTAACTGACTCAACCTGGTCACGGAGCTTCTGCAATTCTGCCTGAGACCCGGCCACTCTTCCAGCGGCATATTCAGCTATGTCATCTTCAAACATCGGGATATCATCATTAACCTTGTTTTGAGGCTCTTCACGCCTCTCATTCTCAGAACTACCCCCAGCACGGGGCACAGCTACATTAGACATGGCAGCAGTCAGAGCTTGCAGTTGTTCAGTCACTTTAGCAAGATTTGCTTCAATCTGATCCATTCGGGATCCTTCATTGACAGATTCACTCATGTTTACTGCTGGTCTTTTGATGAGTCTGCCTTCTTCCCTAACCCAACGGGAATCTATGATGGCTTTTTGAAACATAAGGGTTAGCATGATGCATGTATGCGTGAGGCGTATAAGATGTGTGCAATACATATACAAATCAGCTTATTATCATTTCAAAGTATTCAATCATACTATTGTGCAGTGCAAACTTGTCCCAGTTGAAAAAGGCCAAACAAGTTTACATTTTGCAATAATATATCTAAACAACTTCAAATAATAAAAGGCCTAAACACAAAATGGCCCATTGGCATTTTAGAAACTTTCGGCCTAATAGTCAAAGGACATGAACTTGTCCCTGTTTAAATGGCCCAACAAGTTCACATTTATTGACAATCAGTCCAAATGAATCTAAATGATAATGGTCCAAAACACAAGCAATAGTAAATAATTTCTAAGAGTCATAAAACTACGGTTTATGTGTAGGTTTTAGGAATGTAAACAAAGACCCTTATTGACAAAGGATTACCCACAACTAGGACTCCCCACTCAAGGGTTCAAACGACCAAATAGGTGCACCTTATATGTCAACAAGTTAAGGTATGTGACTAACTGTCAAATGGACTTCCCGTTGTAGATTCCCCAGAGGGAGGGCGGAGCAAGGCTCACCGTGGATACCCAAGCCCCTTAGGCTCTTATCGCTTGGTGACAGGAATAAACAACGAGTCCTCCAAATTAGTCTATCACATGAGATGATTATCTAGATGCCTTCGCAGCTTTTCCTTATAAAAAGGTAGTGAGTGAAGGAAGACACCAACCATCCCCTAGGAAAATGATTATCTAGGTGCCTTCACAGCTTTTCCTTGTAAAAAGGTAGTGAGTGAAGGAAGACACCAAACATCACCTAGCCCTAACAATGCCTTTGATTAAATTCCTTAAACTTACAGTAAACAAGGTTAATTAAAACACAACTCCAACCATTACAAGACATATTTCGAGGCCAATTCTCTGTCCCCAGTGGAGTCGCCAGACTGTAGACAACAGAAACTGGGCGACGCATGCTGTTCTGGACTCAGGGCCTAGTTGGGAGTACGGAGTAGCCCGCGGGGAACTAAACCGGGGAATAATGGAGTCGCCACCCGGTGTGAACCGGGAAAATGATTTAAGGCCGCACTCACCCCTCGCAAGGGAAGACCTCAAACCGTTGGGTTCGGAATGGTCCCTTACTTATGTCATTTGTAATAAATGGATTTGTGCAATATTAACCAAGTCTACACAACATGCTCAAGAACAATCTATTAATCATGCATAAAACAACATCATGTTAAACAACCTAATCATGCATAGGGAAATAAATATCATGCTAAACGACTACATCATGCTTAGAAACAACCAACTAATCATGCATAAAACTATAACATATTAAACATCCTAATCATGCATAGAAAAATAAATATCATACTAAACAATTAAATCATACTCAAACACAAGTTTGGATAAAAGAAAATACGTGTGTCTTTCGAGTGGTACGTGGAATTGTATCCCGAGTACAAACCGCACTACCGTCCATTCGAATTCGGCTACGGAATTTATGTCCGAGTTTCCGTCCGATATACCACAAGAAATAACACATATTTCATTCACCCCAAAATCACATCATACACTAATTCATCATTTCATGTAAACTAATTCAAATAACATGCTTAAATAACTATTCTAAGTCATTATTTCATGTAAGCCAATTCCAACAACATGCCAAGTAACTAACTACTCATGCTAAAATATCATAAAATACATTTTTAAATTATTATTTTATGTGAGAAAATTTTGTATTATAAACCCTCAGGTCTAACCTTTTTTGTCGTTGCTCGGAGTCACGTTACACGGCCGTCGGAAAGGCTAAGTCACCACGATCGCACCGGTTCGCTGTTGCAGTGTTTCGCTCACTGTTTTGCCACTTCGCTCGCTGTTTTGAGTCCACTTCGCTGCGTTCCAAGTCTTCGTGCTTTACCCACTGGTTGGTAATGAATATAAGTTTGTTTTGGTGAATTTTGAGGGGTATTGGGTTGCCGTAAGCTCGATTTCTCGAAGACTTATAAGTGCAGTTTTTGGTTCACTGTTTCGGTGATTTTGGTCATTGTTTGGGCGTGAATGAGCTGCTGTTTTGGTGTGGATAATGTGGCTTGGATGAGGCAACTTATGTACTGGTTTGAGAGGGAAATTGGGGTGGTTTTAGGCGCAAGTTTCAGGGGATAAGTGAAGCAGTGGTTTGGACGTGTAAGGGGACTGTTTGGGCGTGTTTCTTGGAGCTGGAATGGGAGGCTAATTTGCGTGAACTATAAAGACAAGGTGGAGGGCTGAATAGAGGTGTGAGAGGCAGTGAGGGGCGTGACTTTCAGGTCTAAATGGAGGCTAGATGATGTACTGAATTTGAGGCTTTATGCGTGTCTTGAGGCAGTGAGTTGAGGGCTGATTAGAGGCGTGAGAAGGGGCTGTGAGGGCTGACTTGAGGCGTGAACAAGGGGGCTGAGTGGAGAGCTGCTTTGTTGATGTTTTAGGCGTGACTTGAGGCTCTGACTTGAGGCATGTATGGACGTGACAAGGGGCTGAATGGAGGATGGCCTTTGGGCGTGACTAAGGCAGTGAAGGAGAGAGCTGTGTACGTGAGAGCAAAGGGAGGCAAGGGGCTGTTTTGTTCTTCAAAATACTTAATCTTTTCTTGATGTGTATTGATATGTGCTAGCTGTTTCAAGGCAAGAAAATGGTGGTTTTATAGGAAAACAAAGTGTGCATTAATTGGGTTGGCAAGTGATGTCAAAGGAAATAAATTAGGTTAGCAAACTTTGTTTGAAAAATGGTGAAAGGTTGGTGTAATAGTGGTGGCTTTGTTGAAAAATGGTGAAAGGTTGGTGTAATTGATGGCTTTGTTTGAACAATGGTGAAAGGTTGGTGTAATTGATGGCTTTGTTGAAAAAATGGTGATAATTGTGTTGAAAATAACTAAAGGAAGGCTATAAGGTCATGGGCGTGGGGTATGATGCATTTAATGTCTTGGAAAATTGGTGTCAAGGTAAAAGTGAGGTCAAATGTGTAAAACAAGCTTGGTAGAAGGGTAAATCTTGTTTGAATAGTGCATGGAGGGGTGAATTTGTGTGCATGGACGTGGGCCTCATGAGTGGTGGGCTTGGTGTTTGGTTGGTTTTGGTTTTATGGGCTTTGGATGTGGTTTTAAGTGTCTAGGTGGGCTTGGAAGGGTTTGCGGTGATTCTGGGCCAAGGAACTGCCTCAAAACGAATATCCGACAAGCGAACTCAGAGCGAACTTAGCGAAATAATTCCAAAATGTATTATCTCTTGACTTAACCTTTCCTTCGACCATTTTCCGTGAACTCCACGACTAAAAGGCGGTGCCTCCTTATAAGACTCCTCATCGGGTTCGGTATGAAAAAAATGCAATGCCTACAGTATTTAAAGAAGAGTTCGCTCCACCATCCATCCCTCTTGGGAATTTTCAATGGAGGAATCCATTTGACAGTTATGCACTTAAACTTGACTAAAATCCTCAATATAATTTAAGTCTAAAATTTGCGGCCCAATGTAAAGTAATAAGACCCCAAGGGCGTAACAGTATTGGCAAGGATTTAGGCTTTTACAGACTGACAATACCATTGTCCCTAAATCGTACATTGACAATGGTTTGACTTTCTAAGTCATAAGATGCAGCGACCCTTAGGCGTGGTCTTATAACTTAGTGATAAAAATTGGGTGTCCACAAGGACTAGCATAAGTTATGGCATGTTTGATTGCCCAACCCAATGATCGAGGAATTGTGATTTATATCATAAATTGGTTGAGAACCTACCTAATTATCATATTTTATAACGACCGGCCCTAGTCGGAGTTATGAAATGATGATAATGGGATCCTTGTCCACAAGAAATCCATCATATTGAAGTTGATGCGATTTGCCTAAAATTTTAAAAAAATTGAGTGGGTGCAACTTCATAATATTAAAAGCTCATGTTATTATGAAACATTAATGAAAACATATCCCTAATTTTAACATTTTCTCTTAACATGTGGGCTAAAATATCTCACAAACATTCAAATGGCAAATAGAGTATCACTTTGTTCCATCATTGATGAGCATAAGCTTAAATGGGACAACTATAATGACTAGTTTAGAAACCTTAAAATTGTCTTACGACAAGAAAAGATTTTCTATGTTCTTGAAAGACTATTTCCCCCTGAACCCGCAGAAGGTGCTGACCAAGATACATTTCATACTTGGAAGAAAAACGTTGATGATGATGAGCAAGCAGTTTGCATATTGCTTGGCTCTATCTCGGACGAACTTCAGAAAGCTCACGAAGTTATGGATGCTCAAACCATCATCTTTCATTTAAAGGAGTTGTATGCAACTTCCGTTCATACCGTGAGATTCCAAGTGTCATGTGCCTTATTCCAAACAAGGTATAAGGAAGGATCTGTTAGTGGACATGTGCTAAAGATGATTGGCAACATTGAAAAATTGGCCAACCTCAGGTTCATCATGGATCATGAGATATGTCACGATCTAATTCTTCAATCCTTACCAAAAGAATTCTCTAACTTTATTATGCAGTTTCATATGTCTGATAAAGAAGCTACTTTAGCAGAATTGCACAATCTGATAAAGCAAACAGAGAATGACTTGAAACCGGAGCTTAAACCTCCGTCATGCTTACGGGTAAGGACCGGAGGCCACAAGGCCCAAAGAAAAATAAGGGCAGGGCCAAGGCTCCAGATCACCTAAAGCCCAATCGTAAGGTGGAGAAGAAAATGGGAATGGGGAAATGTTTCTTTTGTGGAAAGAATGGTCATTGGAAGAAAGACTGCAGATCCTTGAAAGCCAAGGAAGCTAAGGAAGCCCAAGAGGCCAAGAAGCCCAATGTTTCATGTATGTTGTATATGATTGAAGTATATTCGAAAAACTCAGAACCTTCTACTTGGGTGCTTGACACCGGTTGTGGGACTCACTTGTGTAAAATGTGCAGGGCCTGAGATACAGTATGAGACTCCGTCATGGGGAGGTTGACTTACGCATGGGTAATGGAGTAAAACTGGCTGTATTGTGCGTGGGGACTTATTCATTAGTTTTGTTGAATGGTTTAGTTTTAGACTTAGAAGATTGTGTTTATGTACCTTCTTTGGTGAAGAACATCAGTTCAATTTCTTCTTTATGTAATAAATGATTTTCATGCCTGATAAGTTGTAATGAATGTTCAATTTATTTCAATAAAATAAAATATGGAGATGGTATTTTGAATAATGGTATCTATGTCTTACAAACTAACAAAGAATGTTCAACCTCTAATATATACAACGTTAACTCGAATAATCGCAATGTATCACTTATATGGCACGGTCGCTTAGGTCATATCAATGAAACACGATTAACTAAGCTGTATAAGGATGGGTATTTCAAACCCTTCAAATATAAACCTTATGGAACTTATTAGTCTTGTTTACTTGGTAAATGACCAATTACCCTTCAAAGATACATGACAGCGTGCAGCGGAGACATTAGAACTCATACACTCTGATGTATACGGACCAATATCAGTCATCGCTAGAGGTGGATTCTCCTACTTCATTACCTTTATCGATGATCATTCGCGATATGGTATGTGTACCTTATGCGGTACAAATCTGAAGCCTTTGAGAAATTCAAAGTCTTCAAGGCTGAAAAGAAAACCAGCTTAATAAAAGTATTAAGTCACTAAGGTCTGATTGAGGTGGTGAATACTTAAGCAACGAATTTCAAGATTACTTCAGAGAAAATGGCATGTTTTCCTAGTGGACTCCTCCGGAAACACCACATCATAATGGGCTCTCCGAAAGGAGAAATCAGACATTATTAGATATGGTCTGATCAATGATATCAGTCATAGATCTACCTCTTTCATTTTGGGGTCTTTCTTTAGAAACTGCAATACTACTACTAAACTAAGTTCCTTCCAAGACTGTTAGTCAAACACCATATAAGTTATGGTTTTGGAAACGTCATAGTCTTAGTTATCTAAGAGTTTGAGGATGTGACGTATATGTCAAGCTCACACAAACTAACAAATTGGATGATGGGGCAGTTAAATGTAAGTTTGTAGGATATGCCTTGAACTCAAGAGCATACATGTTCTACGTCCTAAATGAACAAAGAACATTTGTCTCACGAAATGCTAAATTTCTAGAGAATGAATTCCTTCTTAAGAAATTTAGTGGGAGTAGACTTGACCTCGATGAGGTACGAGAAGAACAAACTAACATAGAACTAAACCCCAGGCCCTTCAAAAGGGCAGCGAGGGAACAACCACAAGGTTATGAACTCAGAAGGTCTGGTAGGGAAAGACATGATCCTGAATGATATGGTTTCCATATTGATGAGGAACATGATCATGTCATTGATAATGACGATCCCACCATTATGACGAAGCAATGCATGACATTGATTCAGTCAACTAGCTTGAGGCCATGAAACCGAAATAGACTCTATGTATCAGAATCAAGTCTGGAACTTGGTAGATGCACCTGAATGGATAAAAACCAATAGGCTGCAAGTGGATTTACAAGCATAAAACTGATGCAGAAGGCAACATCCAAACCTAGAAGGCTAGGTTGGTGGTGAAAGGTTATAGATAAATCCAAGGAATTGACTATGACGAAACCTTCTCGCCTGTTGCAATGATAAAGTCCATTCGAATTTTACTGGCACTAGCTGCACACTTTGATTATGAAATTTGGCGGATGGATGTCAAAATAGCATTCCTTAATGGGAACCTCGTAGATGAAGTCTAGATGACACAACCTGAGGGTTTTGCATCTAAGGATGATCATAATAAAGTATGCAAGCTTAAACGATCCATTTATGGACTCAAGCAAGCCTCCAGAAGTTGGAATATACGATTTGATGAGACAATCAAAGAATTTGACTTCATCAAAAATGTAGAGCCTTGTGTTTACAGGAAAAGTAGTGGGAGTGCGGTTGTATTTCTTGTAATATATGTCGATGACATATTAATCATCGGTAATGATATTCCCATGATGCAAGCCACCAAACAATGGTTATCTCAGAATTTCTCCATGAAATATTTGGGAGAAGCAGCCAACATCCTCGGCATTAAGATCTACCGTAATAGATCTAAGAGATTATTAGGACTTTCTCAATCTACTTACATAGATAAAGTTTTGAAAAGATTCAAAATGGAAGATTCCAAAAGACGTAATTTACCTATTTGTCATTGAATCAAATTATCTAACGAGCAATTTCCACATACTCCTTCAGATAGAGTGTATGAGTAGGATCCCTTATGCTTCAGCAATAGGATCGATCATGTACGCCATGCTATGTACAAGACTTGATGTCTCTTATGCTCTTAGCATAACGAGCAAGTATCAGGCAAATCCTGGTGAGCAACACTGGGCAGCTGTAAAAAAATCCTCAAGTATCTGAGAAGAACTAAGGATGTGTTTTTGACATACGGAGATTATTTTGAGATGAAAGTCATTGGTTACTGTGATGCGAGCTTTCAGACCGATAGGGATGACAACAGATCACAAACAAGATATCTGTTTACTTTGAATGACGGTGCTGTCAGTTGGAAATGCTCAAAGCAGTCAACTACAACGGACTCCACCACTGAAGCCGAGTATATTGCAACATCTGAGGCTGCTAAAGAAGCATTCTGGATAAAGAAGTTCATCACGAAGCTGGAAGTGCTTCCCGCGATAAAGAAAGACGTCACGATGTACTGTGACAACACATACGCCGTTACTCAATCAACGGAACCAAGGTCCCACCACAAATCCAAGTATGTACTCAGGCGATTTCATCTCATCAGGCATATTATTGAGAGAAAAGAAGTTATTATAGAGAAAATACCTACAGAAGATAATCTTGCAGATTCTCTAACTAAATGGCTGACTCAACAAAAGCATGGTAGGCACACCTGAAAGTATGGTGTCCAGATTCATACTAGTTGGCTATAGTGCAAGTGGGAGATTGTTAGGGATATGCCCTATACCCAACTTATGGATGGGCTATACGTACAAGTATTTGTAATATTTTCATTAATTAATAAAATGACAATCTTTATTATACTTGTCTTACATAACTTATATGAATCATCAACATTGTAATAAAGAACCTTAGAGTAATAAGACGATGGCTTCCACACCTTATGAGAATCATTACTCTTAAATATTCCTAGTCATAGTTTTGTGAATAATCCGGGCGTTCACAAAATGGATAGACTAGCAAGATGATATGATTTGCCCTTAAGTGGGGTAGCCGATCTCATAGGCTACTAGCGGAGATCCGTCCGCTTGGTGTATCACATGGATGCATGAGTTGCCCATGTCAATCGAACTGACCACCGAAACTTTTTTATATGGAGTGTTTATCTCGTCTGTCTTTGAGAACTTTCATGTATCGATTGTATGACTAGTCCATTGACTTGAGGTCTTTACAATCTTATATGTGGATCAAATAACTTTGACATTCTCCTTCCCCGGTTCAAAAGATCCGGTCATAAGGGTATGATTGGGTCATTTGTTGAAACACATGAAGTTTGTAAAGATACAACAGAGAATCACCACTCTCTCGGATAATATTGTCTTATAACAGTAGTATTCCAGTTCGCGGGTTGATATGTGTGATCAGTGCTTGAGATTGTGGCCACATCGGAAGAATCATGTGAGATTCTTGGGTGAGCACGATTCATGACACTATCAACATCATACCTTTGACCATATCGGTAGACACTTTCCGTACCCTAGGTCAATAGGTGGGGATACAGTGAGGTGAGAGACCATATCATGTAAATCAAATACTAAATGGGTATATATATATCTTTCCTTCTCATTTGGGGGCCTTGATATGTTGCTAGATGTCAACCTTGGTCATTGAAATCGAATGACCATCTGATCAGAGGATAATTTATGTTCGATTAAATTATCACGATTCATTTCATGTCCAACTTAAGGGGAACCTAAAAGGTCACACATAACAAAGTCGAAATCAATGGTTAACAGTGCACAGTACAAATAAACATCATATATGATTGCTGTAGGAATTGTTCATAAATGATTCAATGTGTTTAATTATTGAAAAGATCATTTATGAGGTTCCATAGTGGCTTAGGGATTGGTGAATGATGATAGGGGCACTTTGGGAATTGGAATAAAAAAATTAAAAACAATTACTATTCACATGAATATTAATGTGAATAGTAAAATTTTTATTTTATTTGTTTTGAATTCCAATTCAGCCCAAACTCTTATTAGAGTTTTATAATCTCATTAAACCACTTAATTAAGATCCAATGGCTATGATTAAATTAGCTTTTATCCCACATCAGATTCTTAATTAATTTTGTTGTCTTTGGAGCACTATATAAACCCAAAGAATCCTTTACAAATTGGCTACACCAAAACCTTTCATATCTTGGGTTTATATAAGTGATAAATTCTAAAGTTTAAGTGTAAGCCACTAATTTTGAGGATCCTTAAGTCTAATTGACCAGAGGAACCTCGAGTTAAAAGTTTTAAGGTATTTGCCTAGGCTAGCACCAATGGCAAAATACCCGTGGACTCAAGGCGTAGTCTTGCCGTTGAGTTTTGGCTTTGGTGTGTGCATCTTGGAGGCCACTTGGGTGGCTCTTTAGAACGTGGAAGAGCTTGCTGAGTTCAAGAAAAGCTTGTAGATTTGAGGGAGTACTGGAGGAGTCTTCGGTTCAAGTAAGTCTTTTTCTTTCTTTATTTTATTGGAGTTCTTATGATAGTTAGCATGTTTAGGTTTTTGTTCTTTGCATGTTTTATGAGTTTTATGCTTAGAATATATAGTAACATGCATAGGATTGTAGAATAATCAAAACAAATGGGTCTTGGGCAACGGGAAAGCGGCATAATAATTTTATTTTCCGCTGCGAACTCGTGGCCACTTCCCAACAGTCGGACCATGTATGTACCGCTTTGGGATGTTTATTATGGAGGGCAGTTGAGGGATGTTGCAAATACTTGGTTCATGGCTTTCTGAGATGGTCAGTAGCGAGGTGTTCCTCCATTGACTTGGGCTGATTTCAGTACGTCATTATTTTCTAGATTTCTGCCATAAAGTGTTAAAGATGCCATAGCTCGAGAGTTTGAGTAGTTTGTTCAGAGGGATCAGATGAAAGTTTCTCACCATATACAGTTTACCCGACTGTCCCAGTACACCCCACAACTAGTTGGTACTGAAGAGACGAAAATGAAGAGATTTGTTAACGGGCTGTGAGATTATCTATTTTCGTCCATCCACTTTACAGAGACCACTATCTATACCTAGGTTTTGGATGCTGCTCTCTAATTTGAGGTGCACATTAGGGAGAGGCAGGCAGAGAGAGAGTCTGGGAAGAGGCCAAGATCGTAGGAGACAGTTAGGCCACAACAGGGTGGTCCGAGTAGACAGCAACATATGTCCACCCCTCCCACAACATGTCGAGATATGGGCCTGGTCAAGGGGAGTGCAGACCGCATGCCTACTCATAGTGCCACCTCTCATGCAGTTTCTTCTCCGTCGATAGCCCATCTGGGCGGAGTCACCCAGTATGTATAACATGTCGACGAACTCATTCAAGAACTTGTAGACTAGGGAATAAAAGTTGTTATCAAAGTGGATAGATGGGTCATCTGAAGAGTGATTGTCCAGTACCAGCAGATCAGTTGCTACCTTCCAGTGCCACTCCATCAGCACCCCAACCTCAGTCTATCATTAGTATGGAATGATGAGAGAAAAGGTCAGTAGATAATGGTCAGACATCAGGAGAAAGGGGAAAACAAGTGGGTGACCGAAGACATTCTTCAACTAGTAGAGATCAGGGTAGAGTGTATACTCTCACGCCACAAGATGCTCAGGCATCTAATACAGTTGTCGTAGGTACTTACCAGTTGGTTCAGTACCTGGTAGAGTATTGTTTGATTCGGGTGCTACTATTCGTTCATATCACCATATCTTATGACATTCTTAGGTAGAGATACAGAGTCATTAGATTCACCTCTCATCATAGCAACACCTATTACACAGGGCGTGAAGGCTTATCCAGTTGATATTGATGGACACACGTATTACGTTGATTTGGTGGTGTTGAGTATTTTGGGTTTTGATGTCATCTTGGGGATAGATTGGTTAGCTTCGTATCATGCGGTATTAGATTTCTTGGAGAAGACTGTTACCTTGCATACTTCTGATCAACCAGTTAATATTTATCAGGGGGAGAGGAGTGCAGTACCTCATAATTTAATATCGGTGATGCATGCGTTTAAGCTCATTCGAAAGAAAAACATTGGTTACTTAACCAATGTGACAGATAGTAGAGTGGAAGCATAAGGCATTGAGCAGATTCCAGTGGTAAGGGAGTATTTTGATGTATTTCTAGAGGAGTTGCTAGGATTTGAGGTCTGCATATATGTGGTTCCAAGCACGCATCATATATCGATCCCTCAATATAGGATAACCCATCTAGAACTCAAGGAATTGAATGCGTAGTAGCAAGACTTGCTGGATAAGGGTTTCATTCGCCCCATCATGTCTCCATGGGGCGCTCTAGTATTATTCATGAACAAGAATGATGGAACACTTTAGTTGTGTATAGATTACCGACAATTGAATAAGGTAACTATTAAGAATAAGTATCTGTTACCGCGGATAGATGACTTGTTTGATCACCTATAGGGGCACAATGTTTCTCAAAGATCGATCTTCGATCAGGATATCATCAGTTAAGATTAGGGAGAGTGATTTACCGAATAGAGTCTTTTGGACTAGATATGGACATTACGAGTTCTTGGTAATGTCATTTGGCTTGACTAATGCCCCGCGACTTTCATGGATCTAATGAATAGGTTATTTAGACCATTTCTAGATCAATTTTTGATAGTCTTCATTGATGATATTATAGTGTATTCACGGAGTGAACATGAGCACGCAAAGAATTTGCACCAGGTGCTACAGATGTTGACAGAACACAAGTTATTTGCAATGTTCTCTAAATGTGACTTTTGGTTGTCTAGTGTTGTGTTTCTTGGCATGTTGTGTCAAAAGAAGGACTCGATGTAGACTCCCAAAATATTGAAGCCATCCAAAATTGGCACCGATCTACCAGTGTGACGAAGATTTGTAGCATCTTGGGTTTGGCAGGATATTACAGAAGGTTGTAGAAAATTTCTCCAAAATAGCTGCTCCGTTAACGCGACTGACTCAGAAGAATGTGAAGTTTGAGTGGTTAGATGCATGTGAAAAGAGTTTTCAGGAGCTCAATCGATGATTAACTACTGCTCATGTTCTAGCTCAATCGATAGGATCAGGAGGGTTTATGGTGTACTGTAATGCTTCTAGAGTTGGATTGAGATGTGTGTTGATGCAAAGAGGGAAAGTTATTACCTATGCTTTCAGGCAGCTAAAACCCTATGAACAGAACTATCCAACTCATGATTTAGAAATGGTGTTGATAATCTTTACCTTGAAGGTATGGTGACATTACTTGCTGTAAAATGTTTGAGATTTTCACTAACCACAAGAGTCTCAAGTATATCCAGAGTAAAAAAGATCTTAACTTGAGACAAAGGTGATGGATTGAGTTACTGAAGGATTACGATTGTTCGATTCAATATCACCATGGTAAGGCTAATGTGGTAGTAGACCCCTTAAGCGGGATATCCATGGGAAATTTAGCTCATTTACCGATTGAGAGGTGGCATCCAACTAGACAAATGCAGAAATGTATTCTAGGTGGAGTGAGTTTTCAAGAAACCACCCAAAAAGCATTGCTAGCAAAAATACAGGTCCGATCTACCCTGATAGACGAGATCAGAGTAGCCCAGGAAGCAGACCCTCAACTTCAGCAGGTTAGAGATAGATTAGAGCAAGAAGAGGATGATGAGAATTATATAGATGATGAGGGCCTCATTAGAAAGCAAAACAAAATTATTATTCCCTCAATTCCAGAGTTAAGACGTTCGTTGTTGGAGAAAACTCACGCCTCTTCCTATACCATGCATCATGGGATCACTAAACTTTAACATGATATTAAAGATCTCTAAACTTTAATATTATAGTCATAAAATTTGATTTTATGAAATTTAAAAAGGGTTAAATTGGAATATTTTATGCATGAAAATAAATTAATTGGATTAATTCTTTTAGGGGTTTAAAAATTGAAAATTCAGATTTAATATATAATGGGCTTAATATGTGCATTATATTTTTCATTGGTGTATCAGATGGAAACCCGGAGGTAAATTATATATCAGATTCCAAATGGACGAAAATATGGTATGCACTCGGGATACAATTTCATGTATCATTAGAATTTATAAGACGCTTATATAAATTAAATAGTTTAATTAATATGCTTATATAAATTAAATAGTTTAATTAATATTTTATCCATGATTTGAATTTAAATTTTTAACTTCTTAGTGGACTTTAAAATTTTAAGAGTTAAAATTGAAATAGGTCACTAGAGATCACTTAATTAAATTAGTTTAATTAAGTTAATATATAGGATAGGAAATTTTAGCATCCCCGATCTGGTAGATGCTAACGGTAGAAAATAGGCCGTATTATTCCTCTGATCCTCTTGTTAGGGTTTTATACGGAATTACAGGGTTAGCGCAGCGGAACGCGGAAAACAAAATTTTCCGATTTCAAAAATTTTTCTTCGAACAATTAAATAAACTTATTTATTTAATTAACCAAGACTTAAAATCTGAATTTCCTTTAATTACCGAATTGCCCATAAATTTTTCAATTTGATCATTTTGGTCTTTAAATAGTCAAATACATATTTAATTGATTCAAAATCAATCCCAAAATGATTTATACATGTCTATAACATGAAAATACAATTTGCAACACAAATACCCAATTTTTCAGTAATTGCCGAGAGCACCCAATAATTTCCAAGATTTATAATTTGGTCATTTTTGGTTCAAAACACATCAAGTTCAAATCCAATCAATCCCAAATTTAATATACATCATATATACATCAAATCACATCACATATGAAAAGCCCCAAAATTGGGTTAGGTTAAGAACCCTAATTTCATAAATTACACCAATTACACAATTTACATTAATTGATAAAATTCAACACTTTAATCAATCCAATAATTCACCAAACAAGTCTCACCACTTGAAATAAGTTAAGAACAATTCTAGGTTATAATTGAGTGGAATTAAAACTCTAGAATGACAACGTTAATCACTAATTAATCAAATAAGTTTAATTACACTTAATAAGCTTATTAATTAATCATACATGCTAAACACCTTCAAACAAGTTTCCAACACATTTAATTACAAACTAAAAGAGTAGAGATATCAACTCAGTAACACAAATTGAAGCTAAGATTAATAGAAACATTTTCTAAGTAGAAGAAAGTGTGAAAATACTTACAAAAATTCCAAATTTTAGCTTTGTTTTCCTTTATTTCTTCAACTTTTCTCTCAACTCACTTTGTAATTATTTGTGTAACTTGTATTAGTCATGAAAATCAAAACAAAAAAATCCTTATATATTTATTTTCTATATTGCCGTGAATATAGGAAATAAATGGATAAAGAAATTTTACAATTTGTTTTAATTAAATTGGTACACATTTTACTTAATAACAAGATAACATTTATCTAATAATAAAGCAAACTAAAATGTGTTCCAATGGTAACATGTCATTTTCTAACTTTAATAAAGCAAATGATGACTTAAGATATTTATTACTTTAATTATTTTAATCATATAACATTTATATAAGTAAATAAAAATATCTTAAATATATGTATTATATTTACATTAAATAATCAAAATACATATATCAATTATATATGTTAAATATCACAATTTGATATTTAATTAATGTGTATTTAATAAAATCAAGAATTAAATACAAATACACATTAATTCGAAAATGACGATTAGGTCCCGATTACATGTATTGTTCGTTTAACCGTTAAACGAGTTATAAATAATCAATATTTTTTCATAAAAGTTTGCATAGTGCTCTACGAGTATATCTCATTAGTGAGACTCTCTAAGTTCAGGCATATCCGTCATGAAATCAAATTTTGTGTCCATAATTCACCCACCTGTAAATTATGACGAACACAGATAAACTCTTTGAACCATACAGGTCGAGGTTATAGCATATGTATAATCCCCCCGTCACATGTATCCGAATTATTCCAGAGATATAGATATAAATGTCAAATCTCTATAGATATAATCACGTCGAAGTTCCTACAGTGTACCACGGGCTAATGGATTCAACAGATTGCTAATTCCATATTGAATACCTATGCTCTGTACACAGAGCTTACAGATCCTTTCTTGATACACACATGATATCCTGAGCATCAGTCCACACCCAATGAACAGGCGGAGGTCTGATCTAAATAGATCGGTGACGTGACTACCATCTAAGTGTGGAGGATAACTCATATATCAACAGTGGTATCTCAAGTCAAAGAATCACTATGCTCACTCAACTCGAGAAGATTCTTATTGACGTTGGTGTACCATACATTAAGAATCTTTGGTGAGTCGTTCAGTGTCTATCTGTTATAAACATCTAAACGTGTATACAAGTCTCCAAGACTCATGGTTCATTGAGAAACCATCAGAATCCATGATTCCAATATACGACATGTGTTGGACAGTTATGACCCATAGCGTCAGTGTTTGTAAAAGACATTGTGTTTTTGTACAAAATTAACTATGTTGTAATGAAATTGCCTTTTACCGTTTTGTAATTTATTTACTTTAATATATAAATGGTAGAAGTCCTTATGATTAATTCCGGATTGAGATGATATGAGACAGTATCAATCTTTAAAGGTTTAATCATTAAATATCCATAATCGTAGTATTATCGAGATTGGACATCGATAATGCAGAAATGACTATTATTGCACTTGTGCGCGTTGTGAGGGCATAACGGCATAGTTCTCATATATTAAGTATTGGATAATTATGCAAGTGCGATAGGAGGTTGTGTTTTACCGATGGTACAGAAAATAGCTTCACTTTGGATAGACCCCGCGGAATCCCATTGGTAGTATGTATATGTGTCTATGGGAGTCCGCTTCAAGGTAGGTGTATTTGGTCTTAACCTGAGACTTGCATCGCTAGTACTTGCGACAATCGGTAAACTTTGGTTTTGGTCGTCCAGGGCTTTAACAGGTTCTGTGTACGCCTCTTCTGGGTTTATTGAGAATCGTAGTGTATTGGATGTGATGTCAAGATAGAAGTATCACTTCAGACATATGGAGATGATGATCACGCAGGGATTCAGAACTGATTCTCTATTGTGTTGCAACCATCGGGATAATATGACAAGGTCATGATTATCTGATTCAAAGAGACTAGTTGTTTGATATCAATATGTGCTTCGTACGGGGCATACACTTTTCCAGCCCCAGGCCTTGCACGTGACATCCGATACTGGATCGCAATACACAATGCTATGGTATACTACACCCGATATAGATCGTATATTCCATTAAGAATATTTCTGGAGATTTGGGTAGGCATGGCGCTTTGCTAGAGGCCAACATTGTCTCGTAAATCGGAAAAAACGTTGTACGAGTTACGTACGTGTTCGGATAGTCCGACGACCGTATTTACTGCCAACATATCCAGGGATCTCTTGGGTCACTTCCCGAAGATTCACCGATGACGTATGATTCGAGCATAATTAATCTGGGATTAATTACGGAGACACTTTATCTTGGATAAAGTACTATTTGAAGAGAGAGAAAGATTAATTTGGAATTAATCGACAAAATAATATATTCGATATATTAAACGAAATTGGATTTTGACGCGGAATTAAAATTAGATTTTAATTCGGGCAAACGAGTTAATTTAGAATTAATTCGTTAGCGACGTGAATAGTAATTTCGCTAGGCTTAATTATTTAATTACGTCGCGACGGAAGTTCGTTAATTTAGAATTAGCGAAACCGAGCCCGGAAGTGTTTGCGGGCCCACTCGCGTTTCGAATTCGAGCGGGGCCAACAAGTCACATCGCGAGTCACATCACTTGTCATTGATTAGTGATAGATGTCAAAGCTTTGAGTGACATGTTATCATTATTCGTGATACAAGTAGTTGAGGTCATTTATTGCAAAAATTGGAGCCAAAATTAGCTTTGAATTTTGGGCAACTAATACCAAATATTTGGTATTTGTTTTCTAATTTCTCATTTACTGTTTTAGAAGATAAAAGGAGATAAGAAAACAGAACCCATTCTCTCTCCCAAAAACCTGTGAAACCGTGAGCTCTTTTGGAGGGAAAGATTGGATTTTTTCCTTCATCTTTTGCTAGCACTCTTCAAGGATCATCAAGAGGTGATAGGGAAACCTATTCAAGAGCTTGGAAATTTAAAACAAAGCTTGGAGCATTGTTCTTTCTCTTGGCCGAATTCTTGAAGCATCTTGGAGTAAAATTTTCGTTCATCAACAAATCGAAAACCGATCGATGTAAGTGTGTTTCCGCCACTCTTCTTCGTTATTCATTCGCATTTCTTTGTTCATTATGATCTTGGGACTAATCATAGAAACCAACAATGGTATCAGAGTATAAAAGGAGCATGAAATGTATTAGGGTAAAATTTGGGGAAAATCCATGTGAGCATGATTTGATTAAATTGAATGGTTGAGTATGCTTGTATGTTGATGAAATGAGATATGATTGGATCAATTTCAACAAATTGTGATTGGATCACAATTTGCCCCACCTTAAGGCTTGGCCTAATATGAGATCTATCCTAGGCTCTTGGAAAATTTTGTTTTGATGATCATTGGTTGAGTTGAAACGAATGAAAAGTCGATTTGTAATTTGATCAGATTGAAAAACGAAATCGGACTTAAAAAACTTACCTTAGCCGAGAGATATATGACATGTATGGACTTGATTTTTGATTCAAAAATTGTTGGACAATAATTGAATAATTAGATACATAATTAATTGGTTAAATTGTATTTTGGAAATATTGATTTACTTAATTAATTGATGTATTACACTTTAAATTAACTAAGTTATAAAATTTGGAATTTTTTAAAATTTGGTTAAAGGGGTTAATTTTGAATGGGGCTTGAAAATTATTATATTTGGGCATAATGGGCTTGGTTGGGCCAAATTGGTTTAGGCCAATTGGATTGGATCCAAATTGGGCCTAAATCATTCCAGTAAGTCCAAATATAATAAATGGGCTTTAAAAGTTTAATTGGGCCTTATGGGTTAAATTTGGTTTTTTGGCATATGAGGGTGATTCCTCAATTGGGCTTGGTAATTGGGTTTGACCCATATTGACCAAAGCCCATGCCTTATGAAATCAATTGAAAGCCCATCAGACTTTAATTAAACGAACATTGGATGTTAGTTGGGCTTTGAGACCCAATAGGATTAGATTTGGAATCTAAGTCATTAAAGCACATTAAGAAGTGTAAATATTTAATTTGGAATTAAATAAAAGAATTAGTATTGAATACGACTTAAATTAGATTTAAAAACTAGTTCGATATAATTCAAAGAATTCGTACTTTGAGTACTTATTCTCAAACGATTTGGACTCGCGCAAAATCAAATCGTTGTTTGAACCTTGGATGGTCACATAATTCAAGACTAATTAATTGGATTAGATTGGTTGTAATGCATGCTTGAATGAATACATGGATGTGATGTATGAATAGCGTATATCGGATGGATATTAGAAGGGAAATGGCAATTTTAGAAATTATTGTAAATTCGAAATTTATAAATTGGACCTGCGTGTCCAGTCTTCTCTCTCATTATTTCTTTGTATTCTCTTCTCACCTAATTCCCCTCAATGTTAATGAGGTTTCTATTATTGTATTATGTAATTGGGTAGAAGTAGAATAGTGCTAGCAAGGGAGAGGAAATGAGTGATTTGTTTTAGGAACAATCTGTCTAAATATCCATCCGCATATCGTTATTAATTTACTTTACGTGCCTTATTATGCTTTTAAAATGCATGCTTAATGGTGTATAATAAGACCTTAACAAAGATAATAAATTGGTTGCCAATTTATGCAAAAACCCTCAAATCATATTAAGCGTTTTTCCTTCTGTTGAGTGATTCTTACTCAAGATCCAAAGTTGCCATTGGTTTGTTGGCCAAAGTCAAGACCTTTGTCAATTGCGGATGTGTTTGAATCATGAGAGTTTTGTTCCATATCGGTGTCTTGTCCAAGTCGTGATTTGTTGGCCAAAGTCAAGATCACTTCTTGTCCATCGACATTGATTACGAAACTTTCCATGTCAATGGGTCCCGCTTAACTGGAATCATTAAGCTTGTTGTGCCAAAGCCAAGGCTTAGTTGATTCAGAGGAAAAAGGTTAGGAAAATATATTGGATATATTGGCATATATATTGTATATATGTTTCAGACTTGGATGTCCACCTACTGGATCTAGGAATTGGATTAGATCCAAATGATCTTCGAGATCTACCTAGTTAAATATCATACAGCTTGTTGGCCAAAGTCAAGGTTGTGTGTTATTTAACGGGATCCTAGGAAACTGGGTTTCCCGAGTACTCGACAGAGGGTTAGAGGCTCGACGAAAAATAGTGGGAGGCTAGTATTGAATTTGCAATTATTTTATTAGTTGGACTAATATAATGTTATTTTTCTTGTAACAGTTAGACTGTACCCATATATCATTGATTAGATAGTTAGACTATCGTAATCAAGATGACAGGAAAGGGAAATGTCTGAGACATTATCATGGGCGAAAATGTCTTTAAGGACACGAACTTTGCCGATTGGGAAATGAATCTGAGGATTGTCCTTGGAGCCGAGAGGCTGCTAACAGAGACCTCTTGAGCCTAAGCCCCAACCTGATGAGCTACTTGAGCTGGAGCTTTGGAAGACTCACAGCGATGATTGTGAAACTGCTCAGTCAATTATGCTTGCTGCCATGACATAGCATTTCCGTCGACAGAATAAGACTTAGATCCTTATAAATGTTGGAGAGTTGCACGATCTTCACCGATCTAACTGAAGGTCGCAGAGATATGAGTTAGTGAAGAAGATCTTTCGTACATGTTGTCAGAAGGCATTCTGTGAATCCCATGTGGTACAGATGATTGCTTACAAGATAAGCTGATAAGATGGGGATAGTCTTAGAGGCTGGATTACCTAGATATGATCTTGCAATCTCTCCCCGACACTTGGAAACAATCATCATAAGCTATAACCTGATGAACACTGATGATACTCTGGAGAGTGTTGAGTTTCAATCAAGTCCCAAGGATCATAAATCATGCATAAACGAGTTGAATACATATCAAAGGAGGTGCGGAATAACTCACATTGATCGGTAGAGATGCAACAAATACCACGAACGTACTGCTCTCCTTGCTCGGCAGTGAGCTGCGAACATGGTGGACTGCTCGGCGTGAGGGCGGCTTCTCCTCCAAGAATCGGCCATTGATGGACACCATTGAAGCTCCAAGCTTCAAGCTTCCAAGCTCACGAACTCACTTCCCTATCACCTTTGTATTCTCCATGAGTGTGCTAGCACATAGATCTTGTAACAAGATCATTGCTTTCTCCTTTATTGATCGGTCAAACCAAAAAAATTGAGGAGAAGAATCGGTCAAGACCGAGAGAGAAGATGAAGAAGTTTTGGCTCCAAAAAGCCTAATACCGTAAATGGGAGAGAGAGAATGAGTTAGAAAATAAAAAATTGTAAAAGGTTTATAATTTTCCAAAAATATTTAATAAACCATTTACTTTTTCTATTTCAAAAAGCAAAGCATTAAATGCTTGTCTATCACCTCAAATCAATCACATCAATCACTCAAATGTCACATCACTCAAAGTGACATGTGATTTGACGCTTGATGTGACTTGCGATTTGACGCTTGATTTGACTTGCGTGCCGCACTCGAATTCGAAATGCGAATGCGCTCGCAAACAATCCCGGGCTCGGGTTTGCTAATTCCAAATTAACGAATTTTCGTCGCGTCGTAATTAAATGATTACGCCTAGCGAATTCACTATTCACGTCGCTAACGAATTAATTCTAAATTAATTCGTTCGCCCGAATTAAAATCTAATTTCAATTCTGCGTCGAAATCTAATTTCGTTATAATATATCGAATATATTAATTTATCGATTAATTCCAAATTAATCGTTCTCTCTCTTTAACGATATTTTATCCGAGATAAAATATCTCCGTAATTAATCCCAGATTAATTTTCTCTCTCATCGAATTAATCCCAGATTAATTAAAGTGCGAGTCATACGTCATCGGTGAATCTTCAGGAACCGACCCATGAGATCTCCGGATATGTTGGCAGTAAATACGGTCGTCGGACTATCCGAACACGTAAGTACCTCGTACTACGTTTATACCGATTTACAAGACAAGGTTGGCTTCTAGCAAAGCGCCATGCCTACCCAATTCTCCAGAAATATTCTTACAGGAATATATAGATCTGTATCAAGCGTAGTATACCGTAGTATTGTGCATATCGGCCCAGTATCGGATAGTCACGTGCTAGGGCTGGCTGGATAAGTGTCTGCCCCGTCCGAAGCACATGTCGGATGTCTGGTAACTAGTCTCTATAATCGGATATGCATGACTAGTCATAATATCCCGATGGTTGCGCAACACTTAAGAGCACTAATACCGTATCCTGCGTGACATCATCTCCACTATGACTGAAGTGATACTTCCGTCTTGACATCACACACCAATACACTACGACTCTCTGATAAACCCAGAAGTGGTGTACGCAGAACCGGTTAAAGGCCTGTACCACCAAGACCAAAGTCTATCGATTATCGTAAGTATTAGCGATGTAAGTCTCAGGTTAAGACTATACACACCTACCTTGATTTCGGCCTCCCATAGACACATAGTCATAATACCAATGGGATTCCGAAGGGTCTATCCAGAGCGAAGCTGTTTCCCGTACCATCGGTGAACACAAACCTCCTATCGCACTTGCATAAGTATCCAATACTTATATATATGAGAACTATGCCGTTGTGCCCTCACAACGCACACAAGTGCAATACTAGCCTATTCCGCATTATCGATGTCCAGTCTCGATAATACTCCGGCTAGGGATATTTAATGATTAATCCTTCGGGGATGATACTGTCTCATATCATTCTCAATCCAGGAACTAATCATAGGGACCTCTCTTCATTTATATATATCTATGGTGATCTAATCACAAATGATGAGAGTGCAATTTCCTTGTCACATAGTTAATTTGCTACAACAACACAATGATCTGTGCAAATAGTGACGCTATGGGTCATTTTGTCCAACAATCTCCCACTTGGCACATAGCCAGTCACTCAAGTGTCCCACACCCGAACTATGTACGGTTCGCTCAAATTGCTGAGGAAAGGTTTTCGTCAGCGGATTTGTTTAATTATCGTCTGACGCGATTTACACGATCATCACATCGCCACGATGTATGATCCAAACGAATCAGATGATATAGAAGTATATATCTGGATCGTCGATGAGACCTTTAATTCCTTAGCCTGTGCTGACGCCTAGCTCAGCTGCTAAAAGAACTATATCTAATCTAATTAGATTTATTTTCGATCCAAATGGCTTCTATTGCTGCCTCAGCTGCAGCAATAATCCGCATTTGTTGTTTATTCGGCAACAGTTATCTTGCTCGGAAGATTTCCAGCTCACTGTCCCAGTGTTCAAACTTTATAGTACCGTAGTATTTACCGGTTTGGAAACTTGCAACAGTGATCCTAGTCACTTCAAGTTCTCCTACTCCATAATTTAAGACAACATCTTTAGTTCTCTAAGATACTAATAGATGTCCTTAACTTCAATCCAATGACTATCACTTGGATTGACCCGATTGTGACTCCATATGCTCGAAGCGTATGAGACACAATATCAAGTACATTTTAAATGTACAATTTCCAGAGAGTGTTAACAACTCCAAATCTATCCCTGTAGATCTTTATTCCTTGAATAAAGGTTGTTACTCCCCAGAATTCTACGGAGAATTTCTATGAAAGAATATCTATGAAAGCCAAGCTTTCACCAATTGCTTTATGGGAATTTCATTGTCAGTGCCCTCCCACTAACCTCCTTATATACACAAGAATTATTTCGTTTTGAGTCAAATCATAAACCATTATGATTATTTCAAAACGTCAGTTCCAAGAACCTTATGCTTGTTTCAATCCAAACATGGATCGAATAACCCGCAAACCTTGTTTGTCGGTTATACAAAATCGTCAGGATGTTGTAAGCATCCTCCAAAAGGTTTCCTTTTCAGGAAAGCGATTTTGATCTGCAACTGACACATTTCATAAATGAAATATGCAGTTATCAACAAGCATCTTCAAAATGGATTTACCATGGCAACAGGTAAAAGGTTGAACCGTTATTAACACAATGTTGATAACGATACCTTTCCGTCAAAAGCCCAGCTTTGTACGTTGGTATGTTGCCTTCCATGTATGTCTTCCTTGAAGACGTTTAATGTACCAATAGGCACAATGCCTTGTGGTACAACAACTAGTATCCAAAATAGTTGTTATACATGGAATCCATTTCGGATTCATGGCACTTTGCCATAATAGGGAGTCGATACCTCGTATCACTTCCTCAAAACGTAGTCGGTGGATATACCTTCATAAGATTGACATCTTTATGAGGTTAGATCAGAAACCCATACCCTAGGTCGTTTTCTGACTCTATCCGATCTACTCAGTTCTTGTGTATTCGAAGATTAATGGTACGATTCATCATTGATGAACTATTTGTGTTCCATTACGGACCTTGTGCCTTGAACAGTATTACTCCGATTTTCATCGAGTATCACTATCCTCCCACTGACCACTGCATATCGGTATTCCTCTCAGGAAAAACCGCATGGTGAGCAACAATCACATTGTTCTCATGTGAGATTTATAAGTACTATACTTATGGTTTCCCTTAGGATAACCTATATTGGCACTTATCCAATTTGGGTCCTTAGTTTGGTATCATCCAAACGTTATGCCTGGCATACCCAAATTATCAGGAATGAGAAACCTCGTTTCTTTCCTGTTCATATCCTATATGACATCTGTCAAACAGATTATATGGAACCTTATTCTAAATAAGTTATTGCACTGTTAAAACTTATCCGTTGAAGGAAATGGTAGCTCAGAGCGACTCATGATTAGCCTTATCATGTCTAACATGATTCGGTTAATCCGTTCGGACACACCGTCACTTTGACGTGTTCCGGGAGGAGTCCTCATTTGAAAGAATATACTATACTCTTTCAAGTATATAAGAAACTTATTGCTTAAGTATTTTCCATTACGGTCTTACCGTGACGGTATAATACTATAGCCGATCTGTTTGTCTATTTCGTGTCGAAACTCTAAAAGTTTCCGATTTGTGTTCTTCAAAAGAAACACATAACCATAACGTGATGCCACATCCGTTTAAGGTCACGAAATATTCATGTTCACATCTAGCCTAGCTAGATATGGGCCCACTTACTTCACCATGAATAGGGCTAACAGGTCGGTGGCCCTTATACTATTACCAAGTAAATAGTATTTTAGGTACTTTACCTAATAAACTAGATTCGTAGACTTTATTGAATAGTCAAATCAGTCCTAGTACCCACTCTTCAAAAGTGTGGATATACGAGTCTTGTATAATTGTGTCCAGACAACAATGCCACAAATAAGTCTCTATTGATCAAATCAATTTGAGCTATTTATTTGTCATTTTATATGTTTGAGATTTTAATTATATTCAAAATATAAATTCTGTTATTTACATCTAATGTATTTATCTCAGTATCATCTTTATATAATAAAACACTTAGTGTTCTATAATATAAAGGTTTTATCCACAACGGATTAAACACTGATATAGAGATAATGTCTCTAGTCAAACTAGTTACATTATAACAGTTCCTAATTTAAGTACACACCCAAAGGGTAGTTCCTAAACTTAGGTATCTACGGTCGAAACAGCGACTTTCGTCCCGTTTCCGATTCGCAGAGAAATCTCGGCTTGAAGTCAGTATCCAGCTCATAGCGGATTCTGAACATCAATACATATATTTTATGTACCACACTAAGTATTTAAAATCCAATTTCAATACTAGTAGTGAACATAACTTTGACAAATATTTTTAAAGTTAGAGCCTCGCCCTTTCTTTAATTCCTTCGTGTCTGCCATATCCAAATGGTAGTCACTTTGGTATATGTCAATTATCTTTTCAATATTTTAGGAACCTTAGGCCAAGCCTTGGGTTTTTAGAATATCGAAACGATGTGCACCTCGTGCTACATGCCCAATTGCAAACTTTGACTTTATCTCCTCTAGAATAGTCAATTAATTCTCCAAGAATTATAAATTGCAATTTTAATACTTCTTAAATCTAAAATTAGATTTATGACAAGTATATTAAATTAAGCATTAAAGTCATCATCACATAAATCTTCCAAAGATTTTATGCTCTACTTATTTTGCTTAATTTTGGGCTTAAGGTATAATAAGTTATTTTATCAAATAAAGTAACCTATTATTTATTCCCAATTTGAAAATTAAAGTCATTTAATACATTTTCACCCAGGATTATATCTTAAATATTAATCTTTCAATTTATATCTTGATTCAATAGTCCAACTATTTAATCAACGATTGTGGTACTATTTATTATAATGATTATAATAGTCCAACTATATAATCAAATATAATCCAAATTAATTAACCTCAATTACATTGATTACTATAATCCAATTATAAAATCAACTGTAAACTGAAATTAATTAATTCAAATATATTGATTATATAATCCAATTATATATAATCAAGTATAATACAGTCCAACTGTTTATTAAAACAACAATTTAAATATTAGTCCAACTAACATTTAATATTACGACGAAATAATTTGAATGAGCGCGTATGGCGAGTAATTGAACGAATATTGCAAATTCAATTCTTGCCTCCCACTATTTTTCGGCGAGCCTCTAACCCTCTGTCGAGTACTCGGGAAACCGTGTTTCCTAGTGGGCTAGGATCCCGTTAAATATCACACAATCTTGACTTTGGCCAACAAATTGTATGATAATTAACTAGGTAGATCTCGAAGATCAATTGGATCTCATCCAACTCCTAGATCCAGTAGGTGGACATCCAAGTCCCAAACATATATCTTATATATGCCTATACATCGAATGTATACCCTAACCTTTTTCCTCTGAATCAACTAGGCCTTGGCTTTGGCACAACAAACCTAGTGATCCCAGTCAAGCGCGGACCCATTGACATGGAAGCTTCGTAATCAATGTCGTTGGACAAGAAGTGGTCTTGACTTTGGCCAACAAACCACAACTTGGACAAGACACCAATATGGAACAAAGCCTCGTGATTCAAACACATCTTCGACGGACAAGGGCTTGACTTTGGCCAACAACCCATGCCAATCTAGGATCTTGAGCAAGAATCACTCAATGGAAGGAAAAAACGCATGATATTTGATGAGGGTTTTTCGTGTGCAAATTGGCAACCAATTTATTATCTTTGTTAAGGTCTCATCATCATACACCCTTAAACATGCATTCTAAACACATAATAAAGCGCATATGATAAAATAATAATGATATGCGGATGGATATTTTACACATTGATCCTAGATCAAATCTCTCACTTTCTCTCTCCCGCTAGCACAAATATTTCTTCTACCCGTTACACTACACTTCTAAAGAAACCTCATTTACATTGAGGGGAATAGGTGAGAAGAGAATACAAAGAATAGGAGGTGATAAGGCTGGACACGCAGGTCCAATTAATAAATCAAATTTATTACAATTTCCAAAATCGCCCCACCCGACTAATATCCATCCGATATACATTATTCAAACATCACAACCATGTATTCATACAAGCATGTTATCAATCAATCTAATCAAATTAATTAATCTGATAATTAGTGATCATCCAATGTTCAAACAACGAT
The DNA here is from genome assembly GCA_019454045.1 of Zanthoxylum bungeanum. Lineage (NCBI taxonomy): Eukaryota > Viridiplantae > Streptophyta > Magnoliopsida > Sapindales > Rutaceae > Zanthoxylum > Zanthoxylum bungeanum. The sequence goes on along the minus strand of SKCR01048371.1, from coordinate 4,226 downwards.
TTGATTTTGTTCGAGTCAAACTCGTATTGCGAACACGTACTCAAAGTACGATTCTCAAATAAAATTAAATTACATGATTAAATCCAATTTAATACGTATTTAATTCTAATTCATTATTTAATTCCAAATTAAATATTACACTTTATAAAATAAACCTTTACGACTTAAATTCCAAATTTAATCGTTACGGGTCTCAAAGCCCGATTAATATCCAATATTAATTTAATTAAAGTCCAATGGGCTTTTAATTAATTTCTTGAGGCGTGGACTTTTGGTCAACTCGGGTCAAACCGAATAACCAAAATCCAATCCGGGAGTTACCCCATAAGCCCATAAATTAATTTAGGCCCATTAGGCCCAATTAAACGTTAAAGGTTCATTAGTCGCATTTGGGCCTTTTGGAAGCGGTTTTGGGCCTAATTGGATCCAACCAATTTTGGCCTAAACCAACTTTGTACAACAAAGTCCAATAAACCCAATAACAACTTTAAAAGCCCAAATCCAATTTTAAGCCCAATAATTTAATTCCAAAATTCCAAATTTCCAATTAAATTACCTAAAGTGTATAACATTATTAATTACCCAAATCAAAGTTTCCAAAACATCAAATTTGTCCAATTAATCATGCTTAACATCAATGAATCATGTCCAACATAATTTGATCAAAATCAAACCCAATTTCATGCTTCAAGTGTCTCGGCCAAAGAGGGAAATTATGCCCAAATCAAATTCAATCCAATTGAACCAAATTAAACATAAATTCAACATCCCCAAATGATTTGCAAGTCATCCAATGAACAAAAAATCAAAAATCCAAGACAATATTAGGGTTCATATTTTCGGCCATCACAAGCAAATTGGGGAAAATTGTTCCAAACACTTTTTCATCAAATTGATCTAATCAATCATCAATTAAACAACATTTAAGCATTCTAAATCATCCAATTTCATTAAACATGCTCAAAATCAAGTTTAACCAAATTAAAGTTTTGGCCAACAATAAGCAAATTGGGGAAAATCAATCCAATTAATTTTTCTTCAAATTGATTACATATAACTCTAAGTTATTCATATACAAACATTCTTAAACAAACAATTTGTCAAAATCATGCTTAAATCAAAAGCCCCAAATTTTGCTCAAGAACCCTAAAAACGTTTTATGCACAAATGGCTCAAGATACCATTGTTGAGTTTCAATCAAGTCCCAAGGATCATAAATCATGCATAAACGAGTTGAATACATATCAAAGGAGGTGCGGAATAACTCACATTGATCGGTAGAGATGCAACAAAGACCACGAACGCTGCTCTCCCTTGCTCGGCAGTGGCTGCGAACATGGTGGACTGCTCGGCGTGAGGGCTGCTTCTCCTCCAAGTCGGCCATTGATGGACACCATTGAAGCTCCAAGCTTCAAGCTTCCAAGCTCACGAACTCACTTCCCTATCACCTTTGTATTCCTCCATGAGTGTGCTAGCACATAGATCTTGTAACAAGATCATTGCTTTCTCCTTTATTGATCGGTCAAACCAGAAAAAAATTAAGGAGAAGAACGGTCAAGACCGAGGAGAGAAGAGAAGAAGTTTTGGCTCCAAAAAGCCTAATACCGTAAATGGAGAGAGAGAGAGAATGAGTTAGAAAATAAAAATTGTAAAAGGTTTATATAATTTCCAAAAATATTTAATAACCATTTATTTCTATTTCAAAAAGCAAAGCATTAAATGCTTGTCTATCACCTCAAATCAATTCACATCAATCACTCAAATGTCACATCACTCAAAGTGACATGTGATTTGACGCTTGATGTGATTTGCGATTTGACGCTTGATTTGACTTGCGTGCCGCACTCGAATTCGAAATGCGAATGCGCTCGCAAACAATCCCGGGCTCGGGTTCGCTAATTCCAAATTAACGAATTTTCCGTTGCGTCGTAATTAAATGATTACGCCTAGCGAATTCACTATTCACGTCGCTAACGAATTAATTCTAAATTAATTCGTTCGCCCGAATTAAAATCTAATTTCAATTCTGCGTCGAAATCTAATTTCGTTATAATATATCGAATATATTAATTTATCGATTAATTCCAAATTAATCGTTCTCTCTCTTTAACGATATTTTATCCGAGATAAAATATCTCCGTAATTAATCCCAGATTAATTTTCTCTCTCATCGAATTAATCCCAGATTAATTAAAGTGCGAGTCATACGTCATCGGTGAATCTTCAGGAACCGACCCATGAGATCTCCGGATATGTTGGCAGTAAATACGGTCGTCGGACTATCCGAACACGTAAGTACCTCGTACTACGTTTATACCGATTTACAAGACAAGGTTGGCTTCTAGCAAAGCGCCATGCCTACCCAATTCTCCAGAAATATTCTTACAGGAATATATAGATCTGTATCAAGCGTAATATACCGTAGTATTGTGCATATCGGCCCAGTATCGGATAGTCACGTGCTAGGGCTGGGGCTGGATAAGTGTCTGCCCCGTCCGAAGCACATGTCGGATGTCTGGTAACTAGTCTCTATAATCGGATATGCATGACCTAGTCATAATATCCCGATGGTTGCGCAACACTTAAGAGCACTAATACCGTATCCTGCGTGACATCATCTCCACTATGACTGAAGTGATACTTCGTCTTGACATCACACCCAATACACTACGACTCTCTGATAAACCCAGAAGTGGTGTACGCAGAACCGGTTAAAGCCCTGTACCACCAAGACCAAAGTCTATCGATTATCGTAAGTATTAGCGATGTAAGTCTCAGGTTAAGACTATACACACCTACCTTGATTTCGGCCTCCCATAGACACATAGTCATAATACCAATGGGATTCCGAAGGGTCTATCCAGAGCGAAGCTGTTTCCCGTACCATCGGTGAAACACAACCTCCTATCGCACTTGCATAAGTATCCAATACTTATATATATGAGAACTATGCCGTTGTGCCCTCACAACGCACACAAGTGCAATACTAGCCTATTCCGCATTATCGATGTCCAGTCTCGATAATACTCCGGCTAGGGATATTTAATGATTAATCCTTCGGGGATTGATACTGTCTCATATCATTCTCAATCCAGGAACTAATCATAGGGACCTCTCTTCATTTATATATCTATGGTGATCTAATCACAAATGATGAGAGTGCAATTTCCTTGTCACATAGTTAATTGCTACAACAACACAATGATCTGTGCAAATAGTGACGCTATGGGTCATTTTGTCCAACAGAGAGTGTTGTCAATTCTCAAGGAAGTGAAAAGGAGATTCTAAGGACAACAAGCGCGGGCGCACTTTGCTTTCGACAACCGACAACGAGGACTGGCCAAGGCGACTGGAGGTGTGAAGAAGAGAAGCATAAAAGAAAGAAAGGCAAGGCCAAATCGTCAAAGGCTTTAGGAAGCCAAGGACAAATATCAGGATGTTTGCCTCTAGGCGGCAAGTGGGGTCACTTGGAAACGTGACTGACGCGAGTACAAGGCGCTCCAGAAGGAGATTAAAGCGGGCAAGGCACCGGTTCAGATATGTTGTTATTGAGATAAACATGACAATTTCCAGTTTAAAAATGGATTTTGATCTAATTGTGGTACTCACATATGTACTGATGTGCGGATCTGCGGATTAGCAGGAGACTGGCCTCAGGGGAGATTGATCTATGCGTCAGAAAGGGGGCACCAGTCGCCGTTTTGGCCGTTGGCACTTTTGTTTTAGAACTGTCGCGGGCATGTACTTGAACTTAATGACTGTTATTATGTACCTAGTTTGACTAGGAATATTATTTTTCTGTATCTATGTTAACCCAATGTAGGTATACTTTTGTATTTAGAAAAATGGGTGTTTTATGTATAAAAATGATGTAGAAATTTGCACTACTGTTGCAAATAATGGTCTTTATATTTTGAATATAAATCTATCTCCAACATATAATATAACAAAAAAAGGCTCAAAATGAGTAACGAAAATGAAACTTATATGTGGCACTGTCATCTGGGACACATAAACAAGACTCGCATATCCACACTTCGAAGAGGGGTACTTGGATGGATTTGATCCAAATTCATATGACGTCTGCGAATCTTGCTTATTAGGCAAAATGCCTAAATCACCTTTTAACCGGTAAAGGTGAACGACCCCGCCACCCCGAACTGTTAGCCCTCGTTCATAGTGACGTATGGGCCCTGTCTAGCTAGGCTAGAGGTGGATACGAATAC
>SKCR01048370.1:0-40300 GCA_019454045.1 Zanthoxylum bungeanum | reverse complement strand
TAATGACCATGCTGGTTTGGACAACAAAGGATCTGAATATTATTTCTATCATATAAATACAAAGAACTATTCTTAATATTCATACAAAATCCTTATGTATCAAGTACAAAAAGTGATATAATATTAGCGACACATCCCGGTACAAAATGACAGTCATGTAACAAAAGTGTGTCCCATTCGGCAATGAGATCTCGCATACTCCCACTGCAACTGCATCCAAAGAGTCTCCACTCCCGAACCGCAACTGCATCTCCCCTGGCTTCAGCCTCCTACTTTCCTTCAGCACCTGCAACGAATTGCAAATGTGAATGGGACAAGCAGAATCTAAAATCCAGCTGGATGTAACGGCTTCACAAGCCAAAGATAAATCAATAACTGGAAAAATAAAAGTACATGATGTAGATGCTCTGTCTCTCCTGATCTGAGCAATGTAATCTGGACAGTTTCTCTTCCAGTGCCGACCTTGCCGCAGTGGTGGCATTTGTCTTCAGAAGCCCTTTTGGGCTTAGCTATCTTCGCCTGCTGTGGAGGACCGAAGGCCTTCTTCTTCTTCCCTTTCTTCTTCTTTCCCTTGGACATTCCTAGGGAAGAAGCAGACAGAGAAGTAGATCTAGGTGGGCGAGTCGGTACTCCCTTCTTCAGATCCTCTTCTGCCGTGAGCAACATCCTATGTAGCTCCTGGTAGGTGCAGACTGTCCTGTGCATGTTGAAGTACATCACAAACTGGCGGAATGAAGCTGGCAGAGAACCAAGAATGACACTCCTACCGAGAATGTCATTTAGGATGAGATTATGTTGCCTCAATTGATCGATCAATCGATCATTTGAAGAACATGTGGGCTATAATTTGCCCCTCATCCAGACGCGCATGGAACAGTTCCATGGCGACCTTGTGAACAATAACCTGTTCATGGTTCTCGAACGATTGTCTTAATCGTGTTATCATATATATCGGAATCTGATGTTCCATAGTATTGTTGCTTGAGTTTCGGAGAGAGCGAACTAAGGATGTATGATTTAACCCTTAAATCATCATTCTTCCAAGCTTCAAAAACTTGGCGTTCCTCCCTGAAGCATCCTCACCCACTGCAAGGGGCAACGGACCCTCAAGAACATAACCCAACTTTTCGGAATCGAGGACAATCCTCAAATCCAATTCCAGTCCGTAAAGTTCTCAGCGCCTTTTAGTTTGTTCGCATCTAACATACGCGCAAACTGGTTTGTGGATTGACCCGCCATCGCAAATCTATCATATAGATCACGAAAAACGGTTAGCAGAAATAAAGCAGTTTCATATAATATCAAAAGCATAAACTAGATCATGGATTTTTAATCTAATATGCCCCTCCCACTAAATCATGCAATACTGTAATCTCAAAACAGAATACAAATATTTAATAATTAAATTAATATAAATAGTGAAAAGTGGATCCCGTGAATATATTTCAGCTCACAGCAGAGGCACGGTCTCGCCTACGTATATTCATCAGGTAGACAACTCATTTGTCAATCACTCAATAGTGACTCCTAAGTATCCGGTCCTGGCCGTTTCTCGTTGTCGCTGCGAAGGCAGGCCCACAAGGAGACGTACCAAGGTAATACTCGTCAATGATAAACTCAAGTTACTTACGTAATTCTGATAGCTAGGGCACGTTCAGAATTCCGCTTTTACTTGAATTTATCTAGTATCAGATATACATTCGGTATAAATAAATCTTTATCGGCTACACCCACACAGCAGAGGCACGGTCTCGGATGTAGTCACAAAGAAGTATTCATAAACCGTATTGACAAGACGGACCATATAACATGCATCAAATACAAATTACATTTAAACCTTATTATTAGGGATTTTCCGCTAAGTGTCATACACCCTAAATCTAATCAAATTAGTTCCTAATAAGCATGCATAAATCAAGAAAACATGATTAAACATTGATTCAATGTAGGCTAAGCATTTTAAGTGGCCTAGAATCAGACTCGCTCTGATACCATTTTGAAGGGGTTATTTAGGGGTGAATCCAGTAACGCAGCGGAAGCGGTGAAAATCCGATTTTCAGATTTCAAAACTTTTCTTGGATTAAATAAATAAACACATTTATTTAATTATACCCAATAATCAAATAATGAAATAAAATTTCAAATGAATCAAATTCAAGTGAAATTACCAAATTACCCTTATATGGTATTTTGTCCATTTTAGTCCGAAATTGATCCAATCAAATTTGAATGATTCTAAATCATTTCTAAGATGAACTTAGCATGTTCAAAACATCAAAACACCAAAAGCCACAAAATCCCCAAATTTCCTTACAAATGCCGTGAGCTCCATTTGGAGGGCAAATTGACCATTTGGTCATTTCATGTCTCAAAACTCATCTAAATGAAATCCAATCAACATGAAACTTTGCATGAATCATATACACACCCAAATGCTCAACATATCTCAAAACCTGAATAGGTTATAAACCCTAATTTTTCAATTTCCACAAATTGGGCAAATTAGGCCATTTACATTAAATCAAATGTTTCAATCATCAATCTTTCAACTAATTCAAGTCTCAACACAATGAAACAACTCAAGATCAAATCTAGGTCATTTAAGAGTGGGTCAATAACTCTAGAATAGCAACATGGTTTCATAAACCTTAAAAGAATACATATAACTACACTAGTTACACTCTTTGTTCATCATACATGCTCTACACTTTTAAACAAATTTCCATCATCAAAAACCACAAGAAATAAAGAAAAGAATAACTTAAGAAACTCATGAGAGGTAGCCTAGATCATAAGGAACAAATTCCTTTCTAATAGTAAGTTTAAGAAACTTACAAAATCCAAGCCTTTCTTTAGGTTTTTCTTTTTCTCCTTCACTTTCTTTCTTTGTCTTTCTTCAATGGAACTTTGTTTTTGATAAAGTGTATTAGGTTAAGTGAAATGAAAAATGAAAAACAATTTATATGTGTAACAATTACACCTTGGCCGAAATTCATGGCCAAATTCAACAAATTGTAATTTCAATTTCATTTGCATTATTATTAATACAACTTGCATAAATATCTTTTATAACCTTTATTAGATATTTATTTAAGTCAAATATGGCAACTAAAGTCATTTACTTTAAATATCCTAACTTAAGATATTTATATTTTAATTAATTTAATCATTTAACAATTAAATAATTAATTAATTAATCAAATACAAATATATTAAATATATGTATAATATTACATTAAATATTAAAAACATATATTCATTTAGGAAATAAGTCAAATATCTCATTTTGACTATTAATTAATGTGTATTTAAATTAATCAAGTATTAAATGTAAATACACAATAATTACGTAAATGACTATCCAGTCCCTTTTTGCACGTATCTTCCGTTTAACCTTTAAACGACTTTATAAATAATCAATATTATTTATTTATGTTGCTCTAGTGCTCTACGAGTATTTCATTATTGAGACTCTCTAGGTTCAGGTATATCCGTCACGAAATCAAATTTCATGTCCATAATCTATCCACCCGTAGATTATGACGATCACGGATAATCTCGCTAAACCATACAGGTCGAGTTCATGGCAAATGTATAATTCCTCCGTCACAGGTATCCGGATAAATCCCAGAGATATAGATATGAACGTCAAATCTCTATCGGGATTATCCAGTCGACTATTCTATTAGCAATCTTAAAAAGAATGTTTAGAACTAGCTTCTAAACTTACCACGGGCCCATGGTTTTATCTGATTGCTAATCATATGGACTACCTATGCTCTGGTACACAGAACTGACGGATCCTATCTTGACACACATAGGACACCCTGAGGATCTATCTACACCCAACGAACAGGCGGAGGTCTGATCTAAATAGATCGGTGACGTGACTGCCATCTAAGTGTAGAAGATGTCTCATGTGCCCACAATGGCATCTCAAGTCTAAGAATCACAAGTGCTACTCAACCCAAGAAGATTCTTATTGACGCTGGTGTACCATCCATTAAGAATCTTCGGTGATTCGTTCAGTGTTTATCCACTATAAACACCTACACGTCTATACTAGTCTCCAAGGCTTATGGTTCATTGAGAAACATGGGAATCATATATTCCAGTATACGACATGTACCGGTCTCAACGGGTTTACTATACTGACCAAGTAGTGTAAACCTTGACCAGGAACTGTCTGAGAATGACAACGTCATGATACGACTCAATGTCCGTTGCGACGCTTTTGTAACTGTATCATGACTAATCATTCTAGGGTCATTACGTCTTTACCATATTAAAGATTAGATTATATTATAGAAACTGCATATATTATTACTAATAATAATGTTTTACAGAAGTATTTAACAAAATACAACCGGGAATTGGCGCTCTGAGCACCAACCCCTACAATCATGGTATACATGATCGATCTGACTACCGAGGTGAATAGGATCTGACTCATGTTGTCTCTCTCATCTTGAGTTTTAGGGCACATGTCCTTAGATAGAGTGACGCCATGTGACACTGGTAACAGTCCCCTCTTGGACAGATCCATGTTGAATCTCTTCAACACTTTGTCAATATACGGGCTTTGGGAGAGTCCAAGTAGCTTTCTAGATCTATCCCGGTAGATCTGTATTCCTAGAATAAAGGCTATTTCTCCCAGATGCTTCATGGAGAATTTTAATGAAAGCCAAGCTTTCACCGATTGTATCATGGGAATGTCATTACCTATAAGGAATACATCATCGACATAAAGGATAATGAATGTCAGTGCGCTCCCACTAACCTTCTTATATACACAAGGATCATCTTCGTTTTGAACGAAATTGTATTCTTTTATGATCTCATCAAAACGTTGGTTCCAAGAACGCGATGTTTGCTTCAATCCATAAATGGATCGATTTAACTTACAAACCTTGTTTGCAAGTCTGGTACGACAAAATCGTCAGGCTGTTGCATATAAACATCCTCCAAAAGGTTTTCGTTAAGAAAAGCGGTTTTGAGGTCCATCTGCCATATCTCGTAATCGAAATATGCAGCAATAGTAAGCATTATCCGAATGGATTTATCATGGCAACAGGTGAAAAAGTTTCATCGTAATCGACACCATGTCGTTGACGATACCCTTTCGCTACAAGCTTAGCTTTTGTACGTTTATATGCCATCCATGTCGGTCTTCTTCTTGAAGACCCATTTGCAACCAATAGGCTTTACGCCTTATGGTGCATCAACCAGTGTCCAAACTTGGTTGGTGTACATGGAATCTATTTCGGACTTCATGGCCACTTGCCATAAAGCGGAATCAATATCTTGTATCGCTTCCTCATACGTAGCCGGCTCGCTATCCTCAATAAGATTGATATCCACATGAGGTGAGATCAGAAACCCATACCTCTCAGGTTGTTTTCTGACTCTCTCCGACCTACGCGGTTCTTATGTATTCGAAGATTGTGGTACAGTCTCATCTCTGATGGACTGTTCATGTTCCGTTAAGGATTCTGTGCCAGAAATAGTATCACTCTGATTTTCATCGAGTTCTACTTTCCTCCAACTTATCACTGCATTTATGGATTCCTTCTCAAGGAAAACTGCATGTAGAGCAACCAATATTTTGTTCTCTTGTGGGTGATAGAAGTAATATCATTTGGTTTCCCTAGGATATCCTACAAATAAGCATTTATCCGATTTGGGTTCTAGTTTGGTACCTTCCAAACGTTTGACGTATGCCCAGCAACCTCAAATCTTCAGGAATGAGAAACCCGGTTTATTTCCTGTCCATATCTCGTACGGAGTCTGTTGAACAGACTTTGACGGAACCTTATTCAAAATAAGTATTGCATTATTCAATGCATATCCCCAGAAGGAAATATGTAGCTCTGTCCGACTCATCATAGACCTTACCATGTCTAACAAAGTTCGATTTCTCCGTTCAGACACACCGTTTAATTGCGGTGTTCCGGGAGGAGTCCACTGTGAAAGAATACCATATTCTTTCAAGTAATCAAGAAACTCATTGCTTAAGTATTCTCCACCACGGTCCGACCATAATGTCTTAATACTTTTGCCAGTCTGTTTTTCTACTTCGTGTCGAAACTCTTTGAATTTCTCAAAGGTTTCCGACTTGTGTCTCATAAGATATACATAACCATAACGCGATGCATCATCCGTAAAGGTTACGAAGTATTCATATCCACCTCTAGTCTGGCTAGACATGGGCCCATATACGTCACTATGAACGATGGCTAACAGTTCGGTGGCACGTACACCCTTTCCGCTAAAAGGTGTTTTAGGCATTTTGCCTAATAAACAAGATTCGCAGATGTCATATGAATTTGGATCAAATCCGTCCAAGTACCCACTCTTCGAAAGTGTGGATATGCGAGTCTTGTTAATATGTCTCAGACGATAATGCCACATATAAGTTTCATCTTTGTTACTTAATTTAAGCCTTTTGTTTGTTACATTATATATTTGAGATTGATTTATATTCAAAATATAAAGTCCATTATTTACATCAGCAGTGCAAATCTCCATATCATTTTTATACATAAAAAACCCAGTGTTTCTAATACAAAAGTATACCTACATTGGGCTAACATAGATATAGAAATAATATTCCTAGTCAAACTAGGTACATAATAACAGTCTGAAAGTTTAAGTACATGCCCCGAGGGCAGTTCTAAAACATAAGTGCCTACGGCCAAAACGGCGACTCGTGTCCCATTTCTAACGCGGAGGTCAATCTCTCCTAAGGCCAGCCTCCTACTAATCTGCAGATCCTACACATCAGTACATATATGAGTACCACAACCAGAATCAAAAATCCAATTTTTAAAACTAGTAGTAGACATGTTTATTTCTATAACAAACATACTTGAAGCCGGTGTCTTGCCCGCTTTGATTTCCTTCATGTGTGCCTTGTACTCACGGAAGTCACGCTTCCAGTGACCCCGCTTCCCGCACTGCAGACATACATCTTGGGATTTTTCATTACCCTTCCCATAAGGTTTTGACGATTTGGCATTGCCTTTCTTCTTCTTCTTCTTCTTTACACCTCCAGTCGCCTTAGGCCAAGCCTTGGGAGACTGAGATGTTGAAGCGAAGTGCGCCACACACTTCTTGCCCTTTATGAGCTCCTTTTCTGCTTCGCGCAGTGTGGACATTAACTCTTCAAGAGTTTGGTCTTGGTTCATCATATTGTAATTCATGATGAACCCACTCCAAGTGTCGGGGCAGAGACTGTAAGATCAAATCTATAGAAGTCTCAGCCTCGAAGACAATGCCCATATGTCCCAGCTGCTCAATGTCAGCAATCATCTGCGACACATGGTGCTCAACAGATGTACCCTCTGACATGCGAGCGCGAAAGAGCTTCTTTTGTAACTCATATCTCTGCGATCTAAGATTAGATCGATGAAGATCATGCAACTTCGCCATCATATTATAGGGATCCAATCCCTTGTTCTGACGATGGAATTGTTGAGTCATAGCAGCAAGCATTATAGATTGAGCAGTGAAGTTGTCATCGCTATGAGTCTTCCAAAGCTCTAGCTCAACTAACTGATCAGATCTAGGCTTAGGCCCAAGAGGTCCCTCTATAGTTTAGAGCAACTTCTCGGATCCCAGGACAATCCTGATATTCATATCCCAATCTTGAAAGTTCGCGCCATTAAAGACATTGTCGCCTATGATAATATCTCTAATGCTCAACTTTCCTTTCATCTTAATTGCAATAGTCAAACTATTCAATTAACGATGTATGGGTACAGTCTAACTGTTACAAGAAAAATAATAAAATATTAGTCCAACTAATAAATATTCATTGATGAAAATAATTTGAAAGCGCGTAAAGCCAAGTATTTGAACGAAATTGCAAATTCAATACTGGCCTCCCACTATTTTTCGGCGAGCCTCTAACCCTCTATTGAGTACTTGGGAAACCTAGTTTCCTAGTGGGCTAGGATCCCGTTAAATAACACACAACCTTGACTTTGGCCAACAAGCTATATCATATTTAACTAGGTAGATCTCTAAGATCAATTGGATCTCATCCAATTCCTAGATCCGGTAGGTGGACCTCCAAGTCCGAAACATATATACAATATATATTCCAATATATCCAATATATTTTCCTAACATTTTCCTCTGAATCAACTAAGCCTTGGCTTTGGCACAACAAGCTTAATGATTCCAGTTAAGCGGAACCCGTTGACTTTGAAAAGCTTCGTAATCGATGTCGATGGACAAGAAGTGATCTTGACTTTGGCCAACAAATCACAACTTGGACAAGACATACGATATGGAACAAAGCCTTCATGATTCAAACACATCCACGATGGACAAAGGTCTTGACTTTGGCCAACAAACCAGTGCCAATCTTGGATCTTGAGTAAGAATCACTCAATGGAAAGAAAATGCTTAATATTTGTTAAGGGTTTTTCGCGTAAATTGGCAACCAAATTATTATCTTTGATTAGGTCTCATCATACACCCTTAATCATGCATTCTAAAAGCGTAATAAGGCGCGGTAAATAAATTAATAATGATATGCGGATGGATATCTCACAAATTGTTCCTTAAACAAATCACTTTATTTCCTCTCCCCGGCTAGCACTATTCTAACTTCTACCCAATTACATAATACAATTAAAGAAACCTCATTAACATTGAGGGGAATTAGGTGAGAAGAGAATTACAAAGAATCGATAGATAAGGCTGGACACGCAAGTCCAATTTAATAAATTCTAAATTTACAACAATTTCCAAAATTGTCATTTCCCTTCTAATATCCATCTAATATACATTATTCATACAACACATCCATGTATTCACACAAAGCATGTTATTCAATCAATCTAATCCAATTAATTAATCTTTGAATAAAGTGATCATCCAATGTTCAAACAACGATTTGATTTGCGCGAGTCCAACTCATTTTAGAATAAGTACTCAAAGTACGAATTCTTGAATTATATCGAACTACAATTTAAATCTAATTTAATTTGTATTCAATACTAATTCTATATTTAATTCCAAATTAAATAATTACACTTTTTAATGCGCATTTACGACTTAGATTCTAAATCTAATCTTAATGGGTCTCAAAGCCCAATTAACATCCAATGTCCATTTAATTAAAGTCAAATGGGCTTTCAATTAATTTCTTAAGGCATGGGCTTTCGTCAATATGGGTCAAATCCAAATACCAATGCCCAAGTAATGAATCACTCTATTTGCCAAGAAATCAATTTTGGCCCATTAGGCCCAATTAAATGTTTAAAGGCCCATTTGTTATATTTGGACTTAATGGAATGGTTTAGGCCCAATTTGGATCCAATCCAATTGTCATAAACCAAATTGGCCCAACCAAGCCCATTAGGCCCAAATGCAACATCTTTAGCCCAATTCCAAATTAAGCCCAATTAATTAAATTCTAATATTCCAAATTTCATAATTTAATTAATTAAAGTGTATTGCACTAATTAATTATCTAAATTAACATTTCCAAAATATCAATTTAATTAATTAATCATGCATTAATATTTTCAACACATGTCCAACATTATTGAAACAAAATCGACTCATTTTCATGCTTCTCAAGTCACGGCAATTTAAAGGATTTTATATCCGATTTCGATTTCAATCCGATTAAATCACAAATCAATATATCCCAAGTCTTTTAAACTCATCCAATGATTTAAAAAACAAAAATCACCATGACCTAGGGTTTAATTACCATTCGGCCAACTTAGTATATTTGGGAAAAATTAATCCAATTAATTTTTCCTAAAATTGATCATGCATAACTCTAAGTTATAAACATATAAGCATACTCAAACAAATAATTTGATCAAAACATGCTCAAATCAAATTTACCCAAATTTTAGTATATAAACCTTAATCAAATTTCATGCTCAAATAGGCTCCATGATACCATTGTTGGGTTTCTAAAGTCATCCCAAGATCAGTCCAAGCATAAAATAGTGTGAATACGTAAAGGAGAATAGCGGAAATATACTCACTTTGATCGGTTGTAGGATGTGTGTAGAACAAAAATTTGCTCCCTTTGAAAGTCTCCAAGCTTTCTCTTTGAAGATTATGTCCAAGCTCCAAACTTTGAGATGGATTCTAAGCTCTTGGGATTGGTTTCCCTATCACATTTGTATGAATCTTTGGTGTGCTAGCACTTAGAAAAATTGCAACAATTTTTCTTCTTCTCCTTGAGAGAGAGAGATGAGATGAGAATGAAAATGTTGACTTGTGTATTTGATTTCCAAAATCAAAATAAGATATACCAAAACCAAGTTTAGGTAAAAGTCTATCATCATTTCAATTTGTGTAAGAAACAAGTTATCTCAAAAGTCTTCACTAACTTCCATCACCAAAAAGTGAATAAAGTGACAAGTGATGTGACTTGTGATGTGACATGTGGGTCCCACTTGAATTCAAAATCCGAGTGGGCCCGCAAACACTTCCAGGGCTCGGGTTCATTAATTCTGAATTAACGAATTTTTCCGTTGCGACGTAATTAAATCAAATTTAATTAAATAATTATGCCTAGCAAAATTACTATTCACGTCGCTCGCGAATTAATTCTAAATTAATTCGTTCGCCCGAATTAAAATCTAATTTTAATTCCGTTATGAAATCTAATTTCATTTAATATATCGAATATATTATTTTATCGATTAATTAAAATTAATCCTAGATTAATTATGCTCGAATCATACGTCATCGGTGAATCTTCGGGAAGCGACCCATGAGATCCTGGATATGTTGGCAGTAAATTCGGTCGGCGGACTATCCGAACACGTGCGTACCTAGTACCATATTTTCACTGATTTACGAGACATGGTTGGCTTCTAGCAAAGCATTGTGCCTACCCAATTCTCCAGAAATATTCTTAAAGGAATATATAATCTATGTCAGACGTAGTATACGTAGTATTGCGTATTGCGATCCAGTATCAGATGTCACATGCAAGGCCTGGGGCTGGAATAGTGTCTGCCCCGTACGAAGCATATATCGGATCACAAGCAACTAGTCTCTTTAATCGAATAATCATGACCTTGTCATATTATCCCGATGGTTACAATACATTAGAGTACCATTTCTGTATCACTGCGTGATCATCATCTCCATATGACTGAAGTGATACTTCCATCTTGACATCACACCCAATATACTACGATTCTCAATGTGGGAGCGCACTGACATTCATTGTCCTTTACGTTGATGATGTATTACTTATTGGCAATGACATTCTCATGCTACAATCGGTGAAAGCATGGCTTTCATTAAAATTCTCCATGAAAGATCTGGGAGAAGCAGCTTTTATTTTGGGAATAAGGATCTACCGGGATAGATCTAGAAAGATGCTTGGACTCTCCCAAAGCTCGTATATTGACAAAGTGTTGAAGAGATTCAACATGGATCAGTCCAAGAGGAGACTGTTTCCTGTGTCACATGGTGTCTCTCTATCTAAGGACATGTGTCCTAAAACTCAAGATGAGAGAGACAACATGAGTCAGATCTCGTTCGCTTCTGCAGTCGGATCGATCATGTATGTCATGATATGTACGCGACCTGATGTCTCGTATCCTTTGAGCATGTGTAGTCGCTATTAGGTCGATCTAGGTGATGGTCACTGGGTTGTCGTTAAGAACATCCTTAAGTATCATAGACGAACTAAGGATGCTTTCTTAATCTATGGAGATGGAGAAATTGAGGTAACTGGGTTTACCGATGCAATTTTCCAAACCGATAAAGACGACTGTAAGTCGTAATCCAGGTACATATTTTGTTTGAACAACGGGGCAGTGAGCTGGAAATCTTCCAAGCAATAGACTGTTACCGATTCAACAACAGAAGCGGAATATATCGCTGCAGCTGAGGTAGCAAAAGAGACCGTTTGGATCCGTAAATTCCTAATTGGATTAGGAGTAGTTCTGTTAGCAGCTGAGCACGTTCCTTTGTATTGTGACAATAACGGCGCTATAGCGCAGGCTAAGGAACCGCGGTCTCATCAATGATCCAAGTATGTACTTCGACGTTTCCATCTGATTCGTGATATCATACATCATGGCGATGTGAAGACCGAGAAGGTCGCATCAGATGACAATATTGCAGATCCGCTGACGAATGTTATTTCTCAGTAAAAGTTTGAGCGACATGTACATAGTTTAGGTGTTAGATACTTGAGTGATTGGCTATAGGCCAAGTGGGAGATTGTTGGATAATTATGACCCATAGCATCAGTATTTGTAAAAGACATTGTGGTTTTTGTACAAATTAACTATGTGACAAAGGAAATTGTTATTTTATCATTTTGTAATTAGATTACTTGAATATATAAATGATAAAAGTCCTTATGATTAGTTCCGGATTAATAAGATATGAGACAATATCAATCCATGTAAGTTTTAATCATTAAATATCCCTAGTCGTAGTATTATCGAGACATGGCATCGATAATGCGGAATAGGCTAATATTGCACGTGTGCGCGTTATGTAAGCGTAACGGCATAGTTCTCATATATTTAGGTATTGGATACTCATGCAAGTGTAATAGGAGGTTCTATTTGCCGATGGTACGGAAACAGCTTCGCTCTGGATAGACCAATCGGAATCCCATTGGTAGTATGACTATGTGTCTATGGGAATCCGAATCAGGGTAGGTATATTTGGTCTTAACCTGAGACTTGCATCGCTAATACTTACGACAATCAGTATGCTTTGGTTTTGGTCATCCGGGACTTTAACAGGTTCTGTGTACGCCTCTTCTGGGTTTATTGAGAATCGTAGTGTATTGGGTGTGATGTCAAGATGGAAGTGTCACTTCAGTCATATGGAGATGATGATCACGTAGGATACAAAATTGGTACTCTAATATATTGTAACTATCGGGATAAAATGACAAAGTCATGATTATCCGATTAAAGAGACTAGTTGCTAGTGATCTGATATATGCTTCGTACGGGACAAACACAATTCCAGCCCCAGGCCTAGCATGTGACATTTGATACTGGATCGTAATACGCAATACTTAGTATACTACGCTTGATAAAGATTATGTATTCCTTAAGAGAATATTTCTGAAGAATTGGGTAGACACGGTGCTTTGCTAGAAGTCATGTCTTGTAAATCGGTAAGAACGTGGTACGGGGTACGCACGTGTTCGGATAGTCTGACGGCCGGATTTATTGCCAACATATTCAGGAATCTCATGGGTCGTTTCCCAAAGATTCACTGATGACGTTTCACTCGAACAGAATTAATCTAGGATTAATTATAAGAGAGAGAAAATTAATCTGGGATTAATTATGGCAAGAATTTATCTGGGATAAAATTTGAATAGTAGAGAGAGAACGATTAATTTGGAATTAATCGATTAAATAATATATCAGATATATTAATTGAAATTAGATTTCAATGCGGAATTAAAATTGGATTTTAATTCGGCAAACGAATTAATTTAGAATTAATTCGTAAGCGACTTTAATAATAATGTCGCAACGACAAATTCATTAATTCGGAATTAAACGAACCCGGGCCCGAGCGAAGTTGCGTGTTGGATTGTTCGACTTAAATTCAGAATTTACAAGTGGTGGGACCCACTTGACTTACATCAACTAGTTTGACTAGTGATGGAAGTGGTTAAAGGTTGAGTGAAAAACTTGGGTTGCTTGTTTTGTACACTAACCAAATTCAACACACTTTGTCTTTATTTTGAAAAGATATACCAACTTTGAGATTTGATTATTGTAATTGATTTTTAGAAAATCAAATACACAAAAAAATAAACTCTCTCCCTCTCCACACACAAATGACGTGAGCTTCTTTTCTCAAGATAGAATTTTTGTTGCAAATTTTCTTCAATCTAGCACTTTCAAGGAGTCATTCAAGGTGCTAGGGAAACTAATCCCTTGAGTTTGGAACACAAAGCAAGCTTGGAGCTTCAACAAAGGATCAAAAAGTTTTAAACTTCATACATCCATCAAATCCGTTCAATGTAAGTATTCCACAACTTCTTTGAATATTCACACACCGAATCATGATTAGAGATCCTTTGCATGTTCTAGAAACACTTACAAGACAGTCCTCCATTAGCACAGATAATACTTGAATCCCATAAATGAGAGAGAGTGAACTATTAAAGATTTGGATTAATTATAGATAATATGATACCGCCTATATGACTGGTTTTATATATTTGGCATAATTGAGTACCTTAGCTGGACTTGTTATAGACAAATGTTATCACCACCTTTATGGCTAATTTTATATGTTTTGGCATATTTAGTACCTTGGCAAGACTAATTATCGACATGAAGAATTACATATGTTGGCATAATTAATACCTGATAATTATGAAATAAATTGATTGGGAAATAATTATATTTTATATTTTATAAAAAGTAAAAATTATTTTATATTTGAAATATCAAGAGTGGATCCCCCACCATAGTATTTTATTTTATTATTTTTATTTTATTAGTTGAATTATTATTTTATCCTATTAAATTTATTCCATTTGGATCGACCCCGGACTTACCAGGTTATTTTATTACTTCGACACTCTTATGTTTGGGAATAAAGAACCACTTTTGAGAGTGTCATCAGGGATGTTGAACATTTCCCTCAGCAACTCTAGCTTGGCATCGGTGATTGCTGAAGCCCGATCCATATCAAGATTCACAAATTCAAGCCGGGAATGACTTTCCTCGGGCCAAGGTACCTGCTTGTGGTAGGATTGCTTGGCCTCTTCGGAAGCGGTCGGTGTAGTATCGTAGTCATTGAGACTTTTGATCACGAGCTGTGTACGATTGTGTGAGTATGCGAGGCAGTAGGCAAGGTTTTGAGAGGAGTAAGAGAGAAAGACTCGGAGTCAGACATCTCTATCACAGCACGACCCGAGGTGGAAGGTTAGTTCATACTCACAGTTAGTCATGAATATTACAACTAGAGTTATCATCTTCATCCTTACCAGGTGGCTAACCCTAAGAGTCTCTAAGCACCCTAGACAATAGCAAAATAGTAAGTTTTTAGAGCAAATAAACCAACACACCCTCAAAACTTAGAAACACAAGCCTTTCAACCCTCAAAACCCAGAAAGGCATGCCCGCATATTCACACGAACCACAAAAGTACCCCACATGAGTAAACTCACCCCTCATAAGTTGGAGTTTGTGCTTAAAGTTCCAATCTGAATAATATATAGTACATTATATTTTATTATTTATTAATGAAATATAACTATATTTTCATTTCAAACCTTATTAATGATAATGTCATTATGTATATTAGATGGATATATATGCTGAGAATGACATCGGCCTTAGAATAGTCATGTAGTAATACTAGACATTGGGTGGTCTGATATTGGGATAGTATTACTATTATAAACTATTATTAAAGTAAATATTCATAGTCATTGGTTTTGGAATACGGTCGAATTCCTATAACCGAGAAGACAAACACTTGTCGTATATTGGAATTGGAGTTCCAATGGTTTAACCTGATGTACCATGAGCATGTGAAGCTCGTATAGATATGTGGGTATTCGTTGGAGCGAATACGTAATGACTCACAAGTGATTCCTAATAGTTGGAAGTATACACCACCGTCAATAGGAATCTCTTCTAGTCGAGTAAGATATGTGATCCTTTCACTATAGAATAACATTGGTTTTGTGTGAGATTCCTCACACTTTGATATCATGTATGTCAGAAATCTTTCATGGTATGGCCTCTAGATATTTGTTGGGTGTGGACCGATGCACTCGTTAATCAAGTGCATATCAAGATAGGATTCGTCAGCCCGTATGTGTATCATAAGGGGTTTAAGTATCCATGTGAGTAAGTCACGATTCTTAAGACTTTGGCACCAAAGTCGATCAACTATGGTTGATCGCTTTTATCAAAAATGATTTCTGATTAAGTTGTAAAGAATCATGGACGTGTCGACATGAGAGGTGTACCTTGGAAACTTTCCTAAACACAACTTGGATAGCCTACGATGGAGAGATTGTTAAACATATGTGATGATCTCGACTTGTATAGTTCAGAAAGGTCGTTCGTGTTCTTCGCGAATTCGGAGGTGGCCGAATTGCGTACATAGTAGCTAGACTTATATGACGAACATGCCTGGACTTAGAGAGTCCCAATATAAAGTGTACTCATTGAGCACTTGGGTAGCCGATTAATTTTGATAAAAGATAATATTCGATATTATAATTATCAACTAAGATAATCAAGTGTTATTAGATAATATTGATTATTTACTTTGACCTGTTTGGATTAATTCAAGGTTTACACAAGGGATTTTTCGTAATTTCATAAATATCTCTATCATTTGAGGATATTTTAGTAATTACAAATATATAATTATAGGTGTATTTGGCTTGATTTAATTGGATTAAATTAAAGTGGCAAACATTGAACAAATCCATTTGCTAATATTTGTCTTGATTTAATTGGATTAAATCAAAGTGGTAGACAAAGGTAATTAGTGATAAATTGGATTAATCCCACCTAAAAGTTGATTAAAATTTTTATTAATTAAAAATTACCTAAGTTTAGCTATAAATAGCAAGCTTGATGAAGGTTTTAATTAAGCAAAAGCAAAGCTAAATGAGCTTGAGAATGTTAAGCTTGAGAAAGCTAATACAAGCAAGAGTTAGAGAAAATTAGCCTGAAGATCTCTACAATATTTCGTCTATGAGAAACCAAGATTGGATCTTAAAGTAAAGTTTGCTTGTATTGGAATCAAGATTGGATCTTGGAATGAAGCTTGCTAAACCTTGGAAGTTCTCCAACAATTTCAACAAGGAGAAGTAGATTGAATCTTTGTATCAAGCTTACTAGGTAATGTTTGATCTTCTCCTAAGCTATGTTCTTCATTAGTGAGTTTTCATTAGTGAGACATATAGTGATGAATTATGTATTGGATGCATGATTACATAGCTTAAAGTTGAAATAAGGCTAATGATTTGTGTTAGGATACTTTAGAAGTATAAACATAATATGCTTGTAATTGGGTCAAATATGTTCATGTTGGACATGAAATAATTAATTAGAGTTTGGAACTCTAGATTAAAGCTTAGAGCTATGACTATCATTCTACAATCACTTGACCATCTTTAGGTGAACTAGAATTATGCATGAGACATTTCATAGTGGGATTCTAAATTGGTTTGTGTTTATATTCAAACAAATGCATATATGTTTTTAGAATTCATGTATGTTAATTGTATAACATATGTTGATAGTGGTTATGATGCTAAAATTGGATTTTAGGTATATTTGAAGTATTAGGAGAAAATTGGAAGTGTTTAGTATTGGTTTGAAATAGAAATTGCTCACTGCCTAGGGCAGCGTCGCGACTCTATCCCTCCAACGTCGCGACACCGAGTATTAGACCAAGATGCGTCGCAACGCTCACCCTTATGTGTCGGGACGCCGAGACGTTCAGTTCTCACAGTTTCTCTTGCACTTTGGAGCGTCTCGACGCCCAAGCTTTTGCTTCATGACGCGCAGAGCAAATACATTCTGAAACTTTATTTTCTAAGTTTCGGAGTTTTCGGACTCCGTTTTGGTCCCCGTTTTGTCCTACAGACTCGAAACAGAATGCAGTTTTACATAAAATATTTTAAAATATACTCATGTTAGATATCCATGGGTTAGACCCACTTCATCTGCGCGGAGCACCGATCTGACCCTAGAGATTCCACATCCGCTCCAACAACATATTCATGTAACCACATAAAGCAAACAACACAAACACAGTCACCAATAACATACACTAAGAGAGAAAGATTCAGAGAAGAACTTACTAGAAGATTGAAGATAGTACCGAAGAACTTGTGAGGAAGTTGAAAGGTTGGGAAGTCGCAGGAGGTAGAAGAGCTCAGTTGCAGACTCTTTGGAGAAGACGAAGTGTTAAAAGTGTGAAACGAAATGCAATGGCCTTTAAATAGGCAGCTCGATTTGATTCTGATCATTTGATTGAAGATAAAGGCCAGGACCAGTGACATGTGTGATAAGTAATTCACCCGTTTGGATTCGGACGAGAGGGCGAGACTGAAGCGACTTCTCAGTTAGGATCTAATTGTATCTTATTTTATCGCGCAAGCTGCGGATGCACGACGTGTGGCGTCTCGAGGAGGCGAAGCGAATGAAGCCCTAGAATGATGTGACAGGCATTTAAAGAAGGCAATGATGGCAGCATAACTTCCAAATGACGGTTTGAGATCCCGAGAAAAGCATTCAATGAAGCAACCGTCACCAAGGAAGAACCTTTTGACCATATGAATGCTCTTCAGACCCGATAAGGGTGCAGTTTGATTAATAGTAAGATCCTGACCCGAGGATTAAGGGGCGATCCACACCACTTTTATAGTTCTCGGCATCAACTCACCAACTCGTTGATACCGAGAACTATGAAACAGATGTTGATGGTGATTTTCAGACCCGAGAAGAGGCGAAGTATGGAAAATGATAGTAAATGGATTTCACTTACCAAGAAGGGGACCAAGATCTTTGCGAAGATGAGGGTCCAGGCTGGGAGGCGCTTGACCCGATTAGTGGATCATATTCAGCTATATTTGAAGACCGATCCGGGGAATATGGGAGTATCAGTTTCGATTTTTTAATATCGATGAGGGGACTCGGGGAGTACCAAACGAAGCACAGTCACATACACCCGAGGGAGGTGATCACTAGAAGATACAAGTCAGATGCCACTGATCAAAGCTCATAAGCTTTCAAACACTTATCAAGAATGCTCAGGAAGTGGGTGAAGTAGAGGCATCTCTGTCGACCTGATTTGTTGGCAAATGCGAGGAAGGGCGTCATCTGTTTTGAGATACCGACCTGATGAGTTGGAGTGGAGTTGCAACATTATGTTCTCTTGCGAATGATGTATGCCCTAAACGGAAGTTTGAGCTTCCCAAAGGTTGAGGAGACAGGAGTAGGCCGGCGGCCGATAGGACAGAGCAGGGTTGTAGGTTTATCCATTGACACATGCAACCGCATGGGAGTGGTTGGAATACAGGCTGGCACATGGGCATAGTTTGTAACGGTTACCAAGAATGGGCGAATTAATGAAATTCAGATGGCAGATAATAGTGGTGTCAGACGACTAAGCTATTATTTGTAAGGTAATTGAGGAAAAGAGCCTACGCAATGATGACTTGGTAACATGGCTGCGTCACGAGTTGGCGGAATAGTAGCCTTTTTGCATTTTTATAAATTGTAAACGAGGGAAAAATCTTAAGGGTGAGAGAGAGACAGAGTAGTTCGGTCCGACCCGAGCTCCTTATAATAGATTTTTCTTCTTTTGCATCAGTGGACGTATGTTGGATCTATTCCGCCGAACCATGTTAAATCATCTATTCTTATCTGCATGGTTTTCTATTTGTCTGTCAAGTTTGCTTTGGTTCTTAACAAACCAAAAAAATTCACTGCTTTGGGAAGATTTTGTTCGAGGAATCGATTATCCCAAATAGCATCTGTCTGAAACGAAAATCAGTCGTCAACAAATATAATTTGATAGTTGGATGTATGATGGCCAATTGGGCAAAGGCTAGCCAAGCACCTTTTTTTAACGTTAGAAACTCTGTCGTTAAATCACTCGACCCGAGTTCAAGCGAAACAGGTAAAATCATCGACTGTCCCAGATTCTTAAAAGAAATATATCTCTTAAATTCAAACCCAGACCTAAAAATCAGATCATAATTCCCACACCATCAAGACACGAGGCTTCGAGAAAAGCTAGCCAAGCACACAACAAATAAATTAATTGAATCTTTCATGCTCGGTATAGTGACAATATCATAATAACTACACATCAATTTCAATTTCCAAGTGATGGTGACGTTACATTTGGAGCCCCAAAATGAAAATATTGCTATCCAAACAAGGTTTTCAATTCATCTGTGCTAACAAAATCAAACTGGGTTGAATTCAAATATGCATTTGAGACATTAAAAATAGAATAGCAGCCCCTTTGATAATCATTGTAATATAAATAAAATTGCTGGAGTGACCACAGCTAGATACATTGATGAAATTCCATTCTCCAGAAGTGGGAAAGGAATGAGGAAAAATAAATTATAAGATTTTGGGTGAAACAGTGTTCTCAAGAATAAACAAGCTTTTCTTTTGATTAATAAACAAATATGACAGAAAATTTTAAAGTTCGAACACAGGGGCGGCCCTGAGTTTTATGAGCTCTAAATGAGTTTTTGTGAACTCTATTGATAAAAAAAATAGATTTTTTTTATTATCAAATTTCTTAAATTTGAAGCATTGATTTTAGTTTTTAAATTTTTTTTAAATTTAGGGGGCCGTGATTTTAGTTTTTAATAAATTTATCAAAAGTGGTTCATGTATTAATATAAAATCCCCACAATGGTATGTTTGGTAGTGTATGACTCAAGATCTGTCATTTAGGTCCTGGATTCGAATCCAGATGGTACGTTTTTTGTAAGAGTATGAGACAGTCGGAAGTTTTACCTACTTCACTTAATCTCGGTTCGGGTGATTTAGCGGCGAAATCTCCAACGTTTCTAAAAAATATTAATATAAAATCATAACTCATATATCTAAAAAAAATTGATTTTTATTTAATTTGGGGCCTAACCAAATCCTGGAGTCCCAACCTACTGTCTGTATAGGATATGACATTTTAGTGTCCAACAACATTCTCTATTCTTATCATACTTAAGTTTTCGATGATCTCACTCATTAGCTTTAAGAGGAAAAAATGATGTGATATATAATAACCAATATTATCATAAAAATTTGCACTAAATGCATAATAAATTATTTTTTTTATTATGTAGGAGTATTATTAAAGCAATCTTTCTACAAGACCGTCAAATCACTTCTTCCGGGTTTAAGCGAAACAGGTAAAACCTCTGCATGTTCTAAGCTCTTACAAGAAACGCAATCCTTGGATTCGAACCTAAAACCTGAAGGTGAGATCCCGAACCTTAAAACCACCAAGCCACACTCATTGGGGACGATATAAGTAACATATGTGTTATTATTTGTTGATTTTTTTTTTTTTCGGTTAGGTTTTGTATATTTTTATGCTTAAATTGAGAAATATATGTTGGATTGATACATTATATGTATTTGATTTAATATTATAATTTTAATTTATTATTTACAATTATAAATGTATTTTTTTTTAAACATTTATACTTAGAATCGAAAAACTCGCTAGGTGCAAATGCATGTGAATTTAATAATATACATAAAAATGTTAAGACATGTTTGATAATAGGCAAAAATCTGTAAATATGAGTTTAATAATTAATGAGATTCAGAGATTATTACAACTAAAACAAAACTTTAAGATAAATCATATCCCGAGGAATTTTAACGAAACAGTAGATGATTTAGCTAAATTTACTATTCGTGTAGCATAACATTATATTTGGGTGGAAGAGTTTCCATCTGATTATCTTATTTCCTTTAATGTTTTTTCTTGATTTAATAAGAATTTTTTTTTTTTTTCAAAAAATTGACATAAATCAATATCAAACCCTAACCCTAAAAAATTTAATTGAACAAGTTTCTTTTTCCCCCTTCAACTGGGCCTAAATTTCAGGCAGGTTGATACTTTTGATCTCGAAAGGCCTGCAGACGGTAACATGGGGGCCTGCCATCTTAAAACCAGCCCATTAGGCCCAACAACACAACCCAGAAGCCCTCATAATTATAAATTACTGAAAGGAGTAATAAAATTTGGATCCCTTAAGTTTTAATGTTTCTCAAATTAGAACATTTATTATTATACCAAACAGATCCCTAATTTTCCAAGGATAGGTTGAAGATTTAGGCACCGTTTGGTGTAGAATTTAATGAGTTTATAAGTTAGCGTATATGTTAATGTTTAAACACTACTCTAAATACATACTTAATGTTATGTTATATTCTTATAAAATTGAACCGCACGAACACGGTATATTTTTCTACGTTATCTTATATTTTAACATTTGTTTTATAACTCATAAACTACCTTATACTCTTAGTATAATCTCATAAGCTACCTTATATTCTTAGTGTAATACTCTTTACCAAACTTAGCCTAAAATAAGAAATAAAGAAAAGTGAAAAAAATATAATTCCAATTGGATTAAATTTTTAGACATAAAAACAAACCCGATTGAATCGAAATGAGCTGATAGATCCACGAGGAATTCTTTCTAGTCATAGGAATGTCAAAGTTCATAATTCTCATTCTTTAATCCGGCTTAAAATTTAACTGAGAAAAGTAAAAAAAAAAAAAAAAAAAAATTGATATCTATTCATTGTTTTTTAAGGGCAGAACCCATAAATAGCCCCTGAACTCTTATTCAACATTTCATTAGCCCATCAAACTTTTATTTTCACCCATTAGCCCACTGAACTTTTAAAAATCGTGTATCCAGCCCATTTACGTAACGCCGTTCCGCGCGTGTAACGAACGGACCGTTAAGTGAGATTGTTCAGATTTTTTTCAGTGCCACGTAGACTTTTATAATACATCTCATTAGCCCCCTGAACTTTTATAATACATCTCATTAGCCCCCTGAATTTTTATAATACATCACATTAGCCCCCCGAACTTCAATATTTTACTTATAAGCCTACATAACTCTCAAAAATGATGTTAAAAACTCTTTATAACTACATAAACCATCATCAACACAATCATGTCTTGAAAAAAAATTACAAATGGTCTATTTAATTTCATTTGAACATTAATCAATACTACTAAAAAAAAATAGTAAAACACAATCATATCTAATTTTTAATAAATAATTTTAGAATAAATGTGACGCCAAAATATTAATTGTTGATAATTTAAGTACCATGAATTTGTGTTTAAAATAAAATTTCTTTTTTTTCGTAGTGTTGATTAATGTTCAAATGAAATTAAATAGACAATTTCTATTTTTTTTCAAGACATGATTGTGTTGATGATGGTTTATGTAGTTATAAAGAGTTTTTATAAAAGTAGGGGACTAATGGGATGTATTATAAAAGTTCAGGGGGCTAATGGGATGTATTATAAAAGTTCAGGGGGCTAATGGGATGTGTTCTGTTATATTTGCACGGTTGGATGCCACGTCACCAACTCCAAACGGAAAAAATCTGACGTGGACGGTAAACGGAACGACGTTACACTGAATGGTTTGTTACACCGTTTTTAAAAGTTCAGCGGGCTAATGGGTGAAAATAAAAGTTCGGTGGGCTATTGAGATGTCGGATAAAAGTTCAGTGGGCTAATTATGGGTTATGCTTTTTTAAGCACAAAATATGTCCAATTGTCTCTCTCTCTCATTTTTATTGAATTAACCAAGGTACTTTACAATATTGAAGGATTATATAACATATCATTATAGGGTATCTTATTTTTAACAAGGGTTACTCGATAATACATATGATAATTAGTCGGAAAAGTTGAAATTAGAAACCTCAATCCGTCTCGAATCTCGTATTGATTTTTGAATCGTCCCAAATATTTATAAGATTAGAAATTATTTAGGTAAAAATCAGGATTCAGAATAAAAAATCTTTTCGAATTCCAAACCATTTTCCGAAAAGAAAAACATAATTTTTAATCGAGACGAAAATCATCTGAAATCATATAAACATTCGAATTTTCTACCATCCTACCACTCTCACCAGACTCCCAGATATCCTTATATACTCTTCACGAATGCTTTGCCTGGTCCTACACACAGCAAGCACATGCAAAGAGAATAAGCAAAAATGCAAGAATCGAAACGGCGCCGCTTAAACCGGAATGATTACGGCGAGGAGCTAAGAGAATGATGAAAGGCGTAAAGGCTAAAAGCTTTTCTCCTGTAACTGTGTAACGGTTTAATTTCTCTGAACAGAATCTCACCAACTGTACAAAATTATAATTAAATTTTACCCAAAATTTAAAAAAAAATAAAAAATTATAAAACAAAAAAATCAATTTTTTATTATATAAAATAATCAGCAGATTCTATGGCCTTAAATGAAAATTCATGACATGTCGGTAATAATTATTGCCCTTATTCTTTTATCATCAACACAACAAACCAAACCTCAACAATTAGATCGTATCAACATACATGTGGTCTGATCTGATCTGATCTGACCCGAGCTCCAATGCTCTCTTAACTTCAAAAACCTCGAATATTTACTCAGCATTGATTCTGAATCTCTGATGCTTTAGTTTTTAGTTTTTTTTCGAAAGTGGATCTTGTAAGTGTTTGTTGAATTGACCGAGAGAGCATCGAGAGTGGTGTTTTCTTGTACTGGGTGTTGCTTAAAAAGGCGTGGAACTGAAAGGTGATTGGTTTTTTTTCGTGGGTTTTTGGTTTTGCCATCTGGGTTGTGCTTAGATTGTGATATCAACGTTTACTGAAACTGGGTTTTGACTCTGAAAGCAGCAGAAGTACTTTTTGAGGTACTTATAAATCCTCGTACCTTTTGTTGTTGAGCTTTAGTTAGTGAATATTGCAGAAAAGTAACATGCTTATAACATGGAAATTTTTCCCGAAGTGTTAGTTTTTATTTTTTTATATTGTTGTACTTTTGTGAATTGTGATTAAATGATCGAGTGAATTTAAAGTGGAGCATTGATTTTAAAACACTTAAATTTCTGTTGTTAAAATGCAAGTTTTTGTTGACGTGATCTCATCGAATTTGCCTTAGAATTTGGGTTATTTTGATTATGTTATCTAAACAATATGTAATTTTTTTTATCCCAGATTCTGTGGCTCTGAGGAATTTTGGTAGATAACTGGGGATTTTATTAAGGTTTCCTGAGCTTTTCAAGTAATTGAGAAGATCAGGACTCCAAACTCTGGCTGAAGCTACTGATTGAGTGATCAAAATGAATCACCTAGAATGAATGAAGCTGAATGAACTGGGGATGCGTTTGATCCCAGTTTTGTTTAGAGGGGTTCATCTTTGAAGAGGGTTTTTTGTGTTTATGCTTTGATTTCTAATAGTGTGATGGGGATTCAGTGTTCTAAATTGAATTTCACAGCATGTTGCTGGAACTCACAATTCAAGGCAACAGTTCTTGAAGCTCCTGATGGTGGTGGGTATATGTGATTTCTGTTATATTGTTCTTGTCTTCTCCAAGAATGAGAAGGCGGCTTTGGAGTGAGTAGTTTTTAACAGTTTCATGTTTAGATGCTGCAGAGAACGATGAAACGAGCGAAGTCGATGGCTTGCCTTCATTCCGAGAATTCACCTTGGAGCAACTTAGAAATGCCACATCGGGGTTTGCAGTTGAGAATATTGTGTCTGAGCATGGAGAGAAGGCTCCTAATGTTGTTTATAAAGGGAAACTGGAGAATCAGAAGAGGATTGCTGTTAAGCGATTTAACAGAATTGCTTGGCCAGATCCACGGCAGTTCTTGGTAGGCAGTCATTAGCTACTGTAATGTTTTCTCAATTCTCTTGCCACATCTTTTAGCTAGTTTTTCTAGTAAGCCCACCTGAATTCGTTGTTCCTTTGAAGTGACGGTGGAACTTTTGTTTGTATTTAACCCCTTATAGCTAGTGAGGCATTGATGAAACATTCCTTGTAACGGTCAGAATTAGCATTTTCTCATGTGTTTCTTATGAGTTCACATCAGTGGACAACTATTGTGTTTCTTCTTAGTGCCTCCTTGGAGAACTGCAAAAGGTTTGGCCAATTTATGACCACATCTTAGTTCATTTCTTCTTTTTCTGACACTGTAGGAGGAAGCAAGATCAGTTGGTCAGTTACGAAACAATAGATTGGCAAATTTGCTTGGCTGTTGTTGTGAAGGCGATGAGAGGTTACTTGTGGCCGAATACATGCCTAATGAAACACTTGCCAAACACCTTTTCCATTGTAAGACATGAGGCTTATCCTCTTCCACGTCTTTTCACTTAGATAGCTGATTAATTTAGTAATGGATTTGACCTATAACATGTATTTTTTGTATTGAATCAGGGGAGACACATCCTATGAAATGGGCAATGCGATTAAGGGTTGTTTTACATCTTGCACCAGGCTCTAGAATACTGTACCAGCAAAGGTCGTGCCCTTTATCATGACCTCAATGCCTATAGAATTTTATTTGATGAGGTTAGTGCAACTGTTTGTTTTTCAAAACCATTTTTCTAGTTAGATCCTCTATCAGTTCCTCTAGTTACATCCTAGAATAAATGCAGGATTGTAATCCAAGACTTTCAACTTTTGGTCTGATGAAGAACAGTAGGGATGGAAAAAGTTATAGCACAAATTTAGCATTTACTCCTCCTGAGTATCTGAGAACTGGTATGTATTTTCTCATAGAAACAATATATTTTTTTAGGTTTAGATTGCAGTATATTTAGGTATGGCAGTAAGCTGTCCAAGGAATTCATTTCACGTACTCTGTCTTTGTCCTGCAGGAAGAGTAACGCCTGAAAGTGTAATATATAGCTTTGGGACTCTTCTACTTGACCTTCTTAGTGGGAAGCATATTCCTCCAAGCCATGTAAGTGTAAATTAATTGGGGAAGATATTATGAAGTTATTTTTAATGAACATTGATCTGTTTATGAGCACTTTTCTATACAACTGTGCATCTATTTGTACCAGGCACTCGACCTTATACGGGACCGAAATCTCCAGATGCTGACAGATTCCTGCTTGGAAGGACAATTTACTGATGGTGATGGGACTGAGTTGGTTCGCTTGGCTTCTCGCTGTTTACAATATGAACCCCGAGAACGCCCAAATCCAAAGTCATTGGTGACTGCTTTAAGTCCTCTTCAGAAAGAAACTGAGGTAAGTTGTTTTCTTTTATCTTAAGTAGCAAGGTATTTCTTTCTCCATAACTTTGAATTTTAGAACTATCAAGTTGTAAATATATATATATTTTTTAATTTCCCCCCTCTCTACAGATTCCTTCTCATGTATTGATGGGCATTCCACACAGTGCTTCTGTCTCTCCTCTGTCCCCACTTGGTGAAGCTTGTTCAAGAAGAGATTTGACTGCCATACACGAGATCCTGGAGAATATTAGCTACAAAGATGATGAAGGAGTGGCAAATGAGGTTCAGTATATGTGTTCTTAAGCATTATCTATGGTTTGCTTTCTAGATGCATTTGTAGTTGGACGCACATGCAGTTCCCATTATCCTCATGCCGCATGATCCGTTCTTTGCAATATTTCCGTTGTAGAGCATGCAATTGTTTATATGTTCACTGAAACTTCTTTCACATTATGTTCCAGCTCTCCTTCCAAATGTGGACTGACCAAATGCAAGAAACGTTAGATTCAAAGAAAAAGGGTGATGTTGCCTTCAGAGAGCAGAAAGATATAAAAAATGTCCTTGAGTGTTATACACAGGTGAAGATGTTTTTATGGTACATTTGAAAATTTCTAATGACTTTAGTCACATATAAACCCGTGGACATGATTTGTACTTTTAACTATTCAAAATTTGCATGCCTTGTCGAGTGACGAACAGTTGCCAATCTATCTGTTTGTTTGCCCGATAGTTACAAATTTCATTTGTAGTTCAAAGGCAAAGGCAAATCATTTTTGGATTGTATCTTACTGAACCCTTGATTGTAGCGTTTGATTTCAATAGTCTTGCTAGTATTTAGAATCCTGCTAACAGCAGCTTCTTTAACCCGCAGTTCATTGGTGCTGGAACCATGGTTTCCCCAACGGTTTATGCAAGACGTAGTTTGTGTTATCTCATGAGTGACATGCCTCAAGAAGCTCTGAATGATGCAATGCAAGCCCAAATCATTTCCCCTGTATGGCACATTGCATCTTATCTTCAGGCTGCCGCCCTTTCTGCGCTGGGAATGGAGAACGAAGCTCAAGTGGCACTCAAGGAGGGCACAACTCTTGAGGCAAAGAAGAATTCAACTTCTGGAAAAAAGTGAAAAAGATGCGTATGAAGTATCATTTACTAGTTTTCATAATTTCATCTTGGTTCTCCAAAAGATGACACTATCGATTGTGATGAATTTCGCTGTCATTCAGGCCAAGCTAATCGCAGAGTCAAATGGTTCAGACATTGAACAAAAGTAATTTTTTCTTGTTTTAAGTTTAGATCGAGTTTATGCTACGAGTCATGTATGGGTTTGAAGCGATTATGGCAAAACATGTTGTGATGGATGTAGGCTGTCCATTTTTTCCCATGGGGGCGTGTAAGTTCTTTCATTCTTTGTGAGGCTTGATCAATTGTTCATGTAGGTGTTCCAAAATTTCTGTCACTTCCATTAAAAAGGGGTGGCTTTCTCCACCTGGTGCAGAAAAGTTGGAAGGAATAAAACTGTTCACAAGCTTGGAATTCTGTGTACAGAGATACTCTTGGTGTGTTTTGCGAATGAAAAAAAATATGGTGGTTTTAGACTTGAAAAGTACTCTTCATTTCTGTATCAGTAAGACAGTTTTGCTCTCTGCAAGCAAGTAGGTACTTTATATTGTGGCCAAAGCTAAAACTGTAGCTTATTCAGTGCACTCAACTCTTGCTTTATCCTTATTTTTTCAGGGAGAAGCTGTTTCCAAAGTTCGCATCCGTGAACAAGCGGATAATAAGTCAACACTTGACTATCATGTTAGGCACGATCTAACGATATAGAGGTTTCTGGCATTCAGACACAATCTTACACTTCTTTACAGAAACTTTTTCTGCTGTTAATTGTATGTATTGTGCCGTCAAAGTCTTTGACTATGCAAAATGCAAGTTACATGTTCATAAGAACCTCGAGCACATACAACAGAGTTGCCTCCAATCTCCAGTAATAAAACTGGCACCATCAGCAGCACCAACGATCACAAGGTTCAAATAATGGCACAAAAACAGATACTAAGAAACCTTGGTAACAGTATCATCAGCTGCATAACATGTGGGGAGACCCGGCCAAGGATCCGGTTCGGAACCGGAACCGAACCGGTTGGAACCGGAATCGTCCGGTTCCAACCGGTACGGTTCGGAATCGGAATCGTCATATTTCGCCCTAATCGAACCGAAATCGAACTGCTGGAACCGTTCGGTTCGGTTCCAGCGGTTCGAACCGGACCGTTGAAACTGTTCGGCTCCAATAGTTCTAAGGTGGAACCGTTTGAATTTTTTTTTTAAATCATTATTAAAAATTTAAAAAAAGAAAAGAAAACCGGAATAGAACCGAACCGAACCGGAACCGTTTGGTTCGGTTCCGATTCCGGTTTCGGTTCCGATTCCACACTTATGGAACCGAGAACCGGTCGGTTCGGCGTAAGAAGACATTCTGCTATAAATAAAGTTATTTATTTTATTTATTTGAATTTTAAAATTAAATATTACAATTATTTGAAACTCTATTAGCCGTTAATCTTAAAATTCTTCAAATAACATTTAAATAATTGAAAATGTGTTTTCAATGATTGAGTGATTAGTCAAAAACATATTGGTTTTTAGAATTTTCAATTACAAGGCACAGCAACTAATTCCTTGATTATTGTAATCAGAATTAAACTTAAGCACAGAAACACAGAGATAGTTTTTGCGAGGAGGCTAGGTTAGCCGAAAGATGGTTATCGGTTCAAGGACGCAAGGTTGCCCCTGCTTTTCAGGGTAAGAAGGGGTAGAGAAAATGCCCCGAGCCAATGTTCGAGTACCAGGCGCTACGGCGGAAGAGATCCGAGTGAATGGAAAGGAAAAAAAAAACAAACAAAGCATGAATTCCACTTTCGCTTTAAAGAGACATGCGATAAAAATAGTCCAGTTTATGAAACTTCTTATCTGGATGGGAATCAAGAAAATTCGAAATTACAAATATTTAAATTATTTAAAGAAAAAGAAGAGAAATATTATTATGGTTTGAAAAACCTCTTGGGACTCTTCTTTTCGACTATAAACGATGGACTCGACCAGTTCGATATAAAAAAAATAATCGATTTGAAAATGCTGTTCGATATACAATTGGCCAACAAAAAAATGAAAGCCATTAAAGGCTTTCATTAACTCAAGGATAACCACCTGTAAGTTTTGTGTTTTTTATAATTAAGTTTTAAAAGATTTTTTTTTCCATAATTTAGTACTATAAATAGATGAGTATCATCCCCATAATCATAATCCGTTAAATCAATAAATAATATGTTTTTATCATTTTTAAAAATAATGATAACTATTTTTATAGTCCTATAAATCTTGTTTTGTTTTCCAAAATCAAGTCCTAAATGTTTTTTAAAAAATAATTTAGTCTAGTCATTTATGTTAAGATTAACGGATTAGGATTAATAGGATGCTGAAAAAAAACCAAAAAAAACGTTATCCCATTTTCTTAAGCATCACTCGGAGATTTTGTATTTTTAAATGAAATTAAATTCTTATAAAAAAAAAAAAACAATCGTATTTTAAATAAAATATATATTTTTAATATGTTTCGACTTTCGAACCGCCGGTCACTATCCGGCCCGACGAGTCGATAAGGTTTTAAAGGTGCAATATGATCAAGCAAACGGACGGTCGGAGCTTTGCTGTTGAAACAGAACCGCTGCAACATCTGTGATCAACGGTATAGAATTGTCGGTCACAACAAAACTTTGACTGTCACCGTTAAGAGAAAAATAAAGGAATAATTTATCCAATTAAATTCGAACACGTGTAAAATCTAAAAACAACCGTTTTTAACTACCTATCATAACTGTCTCGCCACCTGAACTCTGCTTCATCGTCTCTCTTCCTTCAAAACCCTTATCCTTACCACCACCAATGAAAGAACCCACAAACCCCTCAAAAATATCACTTTATTCCCAATTTACCCCCAAAACTCTCTTCAAATTACACCCTTTACTCACCCTCACCTTTCCCTCCAAATCCCCAACGCCCCCCACGTTCAAAATCAAAACCCTCTCTTGCTTACAATCCCAATCAGAACCTAAAACCCTAACCCTAATTTCAATCCTACGCGCGATCCCAGACTGGGCGGACGGCGTTAAAGAGCGGGGGATGAAACAGAAACGTACCTTATACAATCACGAGAAATGGGTCCAGCACAGAAGCTCACTGCGTCACGTGAGGCACGTGCTTTCGAGCTTGTCTTCGCGGGTGATACTTTCCCTAATCCCGCCGGTGATTGCGTTTACAACGGTGGCTGTGGTGGTTGCGAGTTATAATTCTGCCGTGGACTCGCATTTGTTGCCTGGGTTTTTGCCCGTTTTAAGAGCTTCTCCGCTGCCGTATCAATTAACGGCTCCGGCTTTGGCTCTGCTTTTGGTATTTAGAACAGAGGCTTCTTATTCGAGATTCGAGGAAGGGAGAAAGGCCTGGACTCAAATTGTTGCTGGAACTAATGATTTTGCTACGATGGTCCTTTCTGGATTTGATAATTCGACTGATGACTGCATCAAAGCTTCGCTCTTGCACTACATTATGGCTTTTCCGGTTGCTCTCAAGGTTTAGTTTTTTTTTTTTTTAATTGCTTTTGATGAACATTTACACTAGTATTTTCGGTGATCTAAAAGGTTCAATGAATTAGTGGTTCGACCGGTTGAACCTAATAAAATCAACCAACGTCATATATAATTTTATTTAATCAAAAATTATGAAAAATATTAAATATTAAATTTTAGTTTTTGGTTTTATAAATTTTTTTTTTTAAAAAAAATGAATCGGTCACCAATTTTGACCGATTTTTACCGGATTTGACCGATTTTTTTGCTACCCGATTTTTATTGATTAACTGGATTGGACTCACGACCGGTCCCACCGATCGATCCGGTCCGGTTTTCAAAATAATGCCAGTGTGTGACATGCGGACGGTCGACACACGTGTTTGGTTTGTACTTACAATTTGACCCAAAAGAAATTTCAAGTTTTAAGGTTATAGTATAACTTTTACAATTTTTATATCGGAAAAATGATATTCAACTATCTTATAGATAGTCATAACTACACTTTAGTTTTTGTAGTTTTAGAAAATATAAGCTTTTGGTTCATGTAATTTTAGAAAATACAAACTTTAGTCCCTGTTGCATTTCATCTAAATTTGAAATAAGTTTTTACTATCTTTGAACAGTTTCTGTGGTGTTCAAATCATTTAACACAAATCAAATGAAAAATATTCAACAACATAGATTAAAATTTGTATTTTGAAAATTATAAAACTAAAATATCGTTATAACAATTTCCAGAATAATTAAGTGTCATTTTCCCGACTCACATAGGCTTCTTAAAATTCAGAATAACTCAAGCCCACTCCGAGTTACACAAGTTGATGGATTACTAGAAGGACTTATTTGGTAAATGAAAAAAAGGAAAAGAGAAAAAAAGGACTATATGTGATTTCTAACTTGATTCTTTTTTGTGTGCAGTGTCATTTGATTTATGACTCGGATATTGGCAGAGATCTCCAATCTTTGCTTGATGGAGATGATATAGCAATAGTAATGGATTCAAAGAATCGACCACGCTGCATTATGGAGTTCATTTCTCAAAGCCTTCAATCACTACACTTAGATGACACAAAGAGAAATATATTGGTATCTCTCTTCTTGGATTACATAAATACTCTCACATGTTCATTATATGATAACATTTTTCAACCGTGTTGGGATTACGATACGCAACTCGGGATCAGTTTCAGAGTGTTGCTTAACTAGCGCTTATGAACTTATTATTAAAAGATTTCAAATACTTTTAACCATGAGAAAATAATATTAATATGATTTTAAACACGGACTCTTGAACTAAGAATTCTTTGATCAATATATATTCATCTTAATTTCCTTAATCATGATGCAGGAGTCAAAGTTATCTTGTTTTAATGAAGGAATTGGTGTATGTGAACAACTCATTGGCACCCCCATTCCTCTTTCATACACTCGATTGACATCAAGATTTCTGGTTCTCTGGCATCTCACTCTTCCAATCATACTTTGGGATGATTGCCACTGGATAGTAGTTCCTGCTACTTTTATCAGTGCTGCTTCTTTGTTCTGCATTGAAGAAGTAAGCATCTCTTACCTCTTTGCTACTCAAATTATGGTAAGCAATTGAAAACTGAATCGGAACCGGTGATTATTCTTGAAGGAAGTATGGTTCAGATAAGACATACCTGCTTTCGTAATCCAGAAATGGAGACAGCGGATTTAGGTCTCTGTCTGAACCAATACTTCCTAAAGTCTGAAAGCCGAGGTCACTTTAAGTGAGGAGAGGGGGGGATCCCTCTCCAACCGGATAAAACCGACAATTCCTGTAAGGAATTGAGTAAGGCCTTTACCACCTCACTCTTTCAAGGTCGCTATTCAGGTAGGAATAGAGTAAGGTACTGTGTAGGATAGTTTTACCTAATGTGCTATCAATGACTCACTTGGGACATGAGTAGTACTAACTAGATAGTTGATTTCTCTAGGTCGGTGACCTTATTGAGGAACCATTTTCAATGTTAGCTCTGGATGATCTTTGCAATCTTGTTCAGAGCAACATTCAGGAAGCAATTGCGACTCAGAAAGTCATCCAAGCTCGGGTATCCGCAAAAAGTAAGAACCATTCATGTCAGCATTCCGGTAATGGTTGGCCTAATTCTTGAAGTGGACAGGAAAGCGAGTGAGACGTAGTATATTTTCACTTGACACTACGGAATAAGGTACATAAATACTCCTCCCATTCAGCAGAGCTTGAATTCTGTACATTATTAAAGCTCGGATTAGTATTTTAATATGTAAAAATGAAGTGGCATATCTGAGAAACCTCAATTTATAATGGAACTCAAGTCTGAATTTGGCCAGCACAAATTTATAGGCCACAAAAAATTACAGTGGTCAAATTTCATTTGATATTCTCGGATGGGAAGAGTGCTGGTTCAAGCTTGCAAAAAACTTCTTCACAATATAATAGGGAAAGAGCTTTTGATACCGGGTAAAACGGTTGGTGAGTAATAGGGTAGTCAGGATATCCGTTGGCGTAAAATTTGATTTCATAAAAATGTTAGATATTCTCCATTTTAAGAGGATAAATCAAAATTATGTTATTAATCAACCAGATTTTTCTCAAATATGGACTTAAATAAGAAAAAAAAAAAAAAAAAAACTTAAAAACTATAATTGGGCCGTCCCATTTGTCAACTCTACATCATGTTGAAGTTCTCATTTCAAATCAGGCAATTGCAAAATAGTTCCATAAGATTACAACACAAATAAATTAAACATAGAGTTTTGGATAGTATTCTAGAAATGTGCTTCTTTTCCTTTTCAGGAACAAAAAAACTCTTACTTGATATATTCCCTCAAAACTGGAGGCACATATACTAGTTGAGTTTTTCTAGAAAATACGACCTCGTTTTATAAAATATGTTTGCTAAAAAAATGTATTGAAAATTTAGTCGTATAAAATGAGACTGTTCTCGTTAAAGAATGACCTTATATTAAAATATAAACAATTATCATATACTCATCCTCAAATATGATAAAAATTATAAGTATCCTTCCTATTTTGCTTTCAGAATGTGATGATTCGCTCACCAAATTAAAGAAAGAACCACCACCAAATTCCAAGCTGATGGTATTCAAAATTTTTATTCAACAAAATTCATTTTAGATTTACTACAAGAACATACAAGTTTAGACTTCTATTTTGACTTTTTACGTAAAATGAAAGATAAAAATATGCAAATTTCACCATGCAAATATTATAAGAGTTTGTATATCAAATAATGATAGAAATCCCACATTGGAAATGTAAATGGAATATGAAAAGTTTATAAGTGGACTTTGCACACTTATACTAAATTAGAATGATAAGACTTGGGCTTGGGCTTGGGCTTGAATGTATGGTTGGCATGACAATTAATATATTTAATATATATTAATTAGTCAAAAGATGGATGGGCTCTTGTGATTGATTATTTTGGATTTGAACTTTCAGTTCAAATCAGAAGGAAGCAACCCTTCAATCAAACTGGAAATGTGTCACACCATATCATCATCAACTGTTCCCAACTGTCACTATAAAAAGAACAGTATGTTTTGCATATAAGATTATCTTTTTCTTTTGAAAAACGAATATACTGTTTCTGATCTTGGAAAAATAAAAACGAAAAAAAACAAAACATCAAG
This sequence comes from Zanthoxylum bungeanum, assembly GCA_019454045.1. Classification (NCBI taxonomy): domain Eukaryota; kingdom Viridiplantae; phylum Streptophyta; class Magnoliopsida; order Sapindales; family Rutaceae; genus Zanthoxylum; species Zanthoxylum bungeanum. The sequence goes on along the minus strand of SKCR01048370.1, from coordinate 5,230 downwards.
TAGATTCGCCAGTGGTCGATTTTCAGTGCAGAATTTCGACTTCCAGATTGTTGAATCCTGGTGGCAGGATTCAACAATCTGGAATATACTGTTTCTGATCTTGGAAAAACAAAAACGAAAAAAAACAAAACATCAAGTAGATTCGCCAGGGGTCGATTTTCAGTGCAGAATTTCGACTTCCAGATTGTTGAATCCTGGTGGCAGACGTCCGAAGAACTACAAGCACGAGAGTAGGGACGAAATTCTGCTATAGGACATAGCGTTACGCTAGCCTCAATCTTCAAGTAAGTGAGTTTGTCTAATTGAATTACTTGTACTGTAAGTTTCAATTCTGTTTGTTGTTATTTTCATTACAGTCAATTCTGTATTGGTATTATTATTGTTTATACAAATATTTTCAACAAATTTATTGCATTCGTTCCATTGTTTTCTAACAAATATAATATTCTAAACACAAACACACAAAACTTTTAAAATCCGTTGTCAAAAATTCTGGTCATTACGCCTCATGAAGGGTCAAATTAAAGTGTAAAACAAAAAACGAACAAAAATACAGAAAAAAATGTCTGAGCCCGGGTTCAAACCGGGGACTTCTAGTGTGTGAGACTAGCGTGATAACCAACTACACCACCCAGACAATTCAATCGACGATTATCAATTTATTTATTTAACTATAAAGCTTGAGTATCGTGTTCATATTTCCACAGAACAAGTTGAGAGCAGTTACTGAGATTCACAGGACTCTAATTTGCATTTGATTTTTTTTTTAAAAAAAAAGAAAATAGCAAGATGAGTTATAAAATAAACAAACCAACGAGAAAGGCAACGAATGTAAAAGAGCTGGAGTTTTAATATAATTTCATGCATCAATGGCGTACTCAGATTTGTTTAGTTGAGAATTTTTTATAAATTATAATTAGTAGTTTAAATATAACTTAATCTTAATTGTATTTTATTATTAATCTTAATCGTATTTTACTATTAAAAATGACGGTGATAACCAACTACACCACCCAAACGATTTGGTTGGTGATCATCAACTTAATTACTTAACTATAAAGAGCTTCAGTTCATATTTTGATTCACATGACTCTCTAATTTGCATTTGATTTTTAAAATAACGAAAGATGGTTATATATCTTGAGGTCTTTGGTTCGAATCCAAAAATTGTATTTCTTATAAGAGCTTGAGACAATTGAGAGTTTTATAATTTTATCTGCTCCGCTTAAATCCGGAAGGAATGATTTGACGGTATTTAAAAAAAAAAAGGTGCAGAGATTCATAATGCATAAAATAAAGTTATTATAATGACCTATGTCTTGTTGAAGACAGCAAGTCTTTGTGAAGTCCAGCATGCAGAATGAAGCCAAAAGCCACCGAAAGAAGAGTTGAAAGTTTTGGCAAAGTTGGCCAGCTTGCTTTGAGCTGCCAAAACGTGTGCTACGGTGCACACGTTTTGGCAACTATAAATTGAGTCATTGAGTCCATTAATCTTGTATCCCAAAAACGTGAGGAAAGATAGAGAGTAAAGTGTTTGAGAGTTTTTTGTAAAGCTTGGATTATAAGCTTTGTAATTCTTTTGTGGGTATATATAAAAGAAGAGTTTTCTCTCAATTCACCTCTATTATTGTGTGTTTATTCACAACAAGTGGTATCAGAGCTACGGTTCCACGGAGGGATCCCGAAATTCAGAAACGAAGTTTCGGTTCGGAAAGTCGGTTCCGACAAAAGTTGTCGAAAATCGATTTTGAGCATATCATCGGACTTTTCACGGCGAGACGAGCACGGTGATATTTTCCGGCGATCGAACGGAGGTCCCAGTTTCCCGCACGCGCCTGGCAGAGACGATCCCACGCGCCCGACGCGCAATTCACGCGCCAGCCTGAGGAAGAAGACGACTGCCACGTCATCAGTCCAGTCAGCGCCACGTGTCGCCCAGTCAGCGCACAGTCAGCGCCACGTCAGCGCACAGTCAGCAGCCCCGTCAGCGCCCCGTCAGCGCCCAGTCAGCGCCACGTCAGCGCACAGTCAGCAGCCCAGTGAGCTGCCACGTCAGCGGTGCTTGGTAAATTTCAGATAGGTCCCTGAACTTTCTGAAAACTACAGTTGAGCCCCTATACTTTCAGATATTTACAATTTAGTCCCTGAACTTTTGTAAATTTCATTTTAGTCCCTGAATTTTTCCGTAATTTCAATTTGGCCCCTGAACTTTCGGAAATTGCACTTTGACCCCTGTAATTTCTGGAATTTGTAATTTGGTCCCTGTGTCGGATTTTGACAAACGAAGTGTCATTTCCACCATTTTCGACCATTCCGGACACAACGGTGAGGTCCGTTTTTTGAAATTCTGCTTAGAATTTTTTATGATGGAGGGGAGCAACGGAAAAATGATTTTGTTAACCAGTACAAACTATTTCACATGGAGAGGAAGGATGAAAGACCTTCTGTATGTGAAGGACTATGATGGACCGGTATTTCTGGAGAAGAAACCAGAAGGAATATCCGATGAGAAGTGGGCTAATCTTCACCAGAAAATATGCAGTACTATTCGTCAGTGGATCGACGATAGTATCGTCAACCATGTCAGTGAAGATGTAAATGCACGTACCTTATGGGGAAAGCTGGAGGAGCTTTTCCGAGCAAAGACTGGCAACAACAAGCTGTACTACATCAAGAAGATGATGGGTTTGAAATACCAGGAGGGTACAGCTGTGGCGGATCATATTAATGACTTCCTCGGAACCATGAAGGAATTGTCTGGATTGGGCATAGACTTCGGAGATGAGGTAAATGGTTTAATACTCCTTAATACGTTACCAGAATCTTGGGAAACGTTCAGATCTACGGTGATCAATTCAGCCGCAGATGGGAAAGTCACTATGGAGATGGCAAATACCAGGATCTTCGAGGAAGAAAAGAGGACGAGAATGCAGGAGTCAGCATCAGCCTCAACCTCAGAAGCTCTAGTGACAGAAAAGAACACCAGAAGGGGGAGGAGTAAAAGCCGAGGCCCAGGGAGATCAGACAAGAACCGAGGGAAATCAAGAACGAGGGATATTGAGTGCTATCACTATAAGAAGAAAGGCCATATGAAGCGGGATTGCTACAAACTGAAGAACGAGCAGTCCAGGAGAGATGCTGACTCTAATCAAGAAAGAGTTGCTACTACCACCGAGAAAACCTCCAAAGAATTTTGCATAATGTATGAAGAAGCTGTTGTGAATCTTGCCAGCCACGAGACCAGTTGGGTGATAGATAGTGGCGCATCTATACACGCCACATCTCGCAGAGACTTCTTTTCATCTTACACACCAGGGGACTACGGTGCTGTAAGGATGGGGAATGACGGACAGTCCAAATCCGTCGGTATTGGAGACATCTGCCTTGAAACAGAGAACGGGACAAGGCTAGTGTTGAAGGGAGTCAAGCACATCCCAGATATCTGGTTAAACCTGATCTCAACAGGCAAGCTGGATGATGAAGGTTTCTGCAGCACCTTTAGTGACGGATGCTGGAAGCTCACTAAAGGATCAATGGTCGTGGCACGAGGTAAGAAAGATTCAACTCTGTATTTGATGCATGCTAAGCTTTCAAATAGTAGCATAAATACAGTAAACAGTAATGAGGCAGCCGAGCTATGGCATAAAAAGCTCGGTCACATGAGCCAAACAGGGATGGAGATACTACGCAGGCGGAATGTTCTTCCGGAATTGAAGAACTCACACTTACGGAAGTGTGAACACTGCATGGCTGGAAAGCAGAACAGAGTATCCTTCCAGAGCTCCCCGCCTCAACGGAAACCGGAGGTACTAGATCTCATACATTCAGATGTATGTGGTCCGATGCAGATACGAACACTCGGAGGGTCACTCTATTTTGTGACATTTATTGATGATCATTCAAGGAAGATCTGGGCATACACCTTGAAGAGAAAAGATCAAGTGCTGGGAGTGTTCAAGGAGTTTCATGCTTTGGTGGAGAGAGAAACCGGCAAGAAACTGAAGTGCATCAGAACAGATAACGGTGGAGAATACAGAGGTCCGTTTGATCAGTACTGCAAGATGCAAGGAATCAGACATCAAACGACACCTCCGAAGACACCTCAGCTGAATGGCCTAGCTGAGAGGATGAACAGAACCTTGTGCGAGAGGATCAGAAGCTTGCTGTCACAAGCCAAGCTACCGAAGACATTCTGGGGGGAGGCACTCATCACAGCAGTACATGTTTTGAACATGTCCCCAGCGGTCGCACTGAAAGGTAATGTTCCTAACCAAGCTTGGACAGGTAAAGAAGTGTCATACGAGCACTTGCATGTCTTTGGGTGCAAAGCTTTTGTACACATCCCAAAGGACGAGAGATCCAAGCTTGATGCAAAGACGCGACAGTGTGTCTTTATTGGCTATGGTCAGGATGATTTCGGCTACAAATTGTATGATCCTGTGGAGAAGAAGATTGTCAGAAGCCGAGATGTTGTCTTTGTTGAAGACCAGACCATAGAAGATATCCGGAAGGAATTGAAGACAATGCCCCAACAATACAGAAATGTGAATCCAGAACCTCAGAAACCGGTGCCAGTTCGAGTTGAAGATGAGGTTCCCAGACATGAGGGTACATGTGATGAAGCTCCCAGAGATGATGATCATGATCAACCACCAGTACCAGAAGTTCCACCAACAGTTCCACAGAGAAGGTCTGACAGAGAGAGGCGACCTTCAAACAAATACTCTGCATATGAGTATGTACTGCTTACTGACGGGGGAGAACCCGAGAGCTACCAGGAGGCTGTGGAAACAGAGGACAGAGAAAATTGGGAGGAAGCCATGCAAGATGAGATGAAATCTTTGCATGACAATCACACTTTTGAGTTGGTGAAATTGCCAAGAGGCAAACGGGCTTTGAAGAACAAATGGGTGTACATGGTGAAGCAACATGAGCATACTTCACAACCCAGGTACAAAGCCAGACTAGTTGTTAAGGGATTCAATCAGAGGAAAGGCATTGACTTCGAAGAGATCTTCTCTCCAGTTGTGAAGATGTCATCCATCAGAGTGGTACTCAGCTTAGCAGCAAGCCTCGACCTGGAAGTTGAGCAGATGGATGTCAAGACCGCATTTCTTCACGGAGATCTGGAAGAAGAAATTTACATGGAGCAACCAGAAGGCTTCAGAGTCAGCGGAAAGAGGACTACGTGTGCAGACTCAGGAAAAGCCTCTACGGTTTGAAACAGGCA
>SKCR01048369.1:0-35934 GCA_019454045.1 Zanthoxylum bungeanum | reverse complement strand
GCCAATAATTCAACTACTGACGGAAAACGCATACACGTGTCAGCATCTCATGAAGCCGCGGACAGGTGGCATGAATCAATGGTACGCCGCGACGTGAAATGTCGCACGCGTCGCGACTCGTGGTACCAATATTTGCCTATAAATTGAGGCCGAAATCAGAATTCCAATTCATACATTCTTCTGGGGATTTCCTTAAGAACACTAAGAAGATTGTATTTTATTTGTTTATTTACAGCTTTATGTATTTAATTTTTTATTTTACGCAAAAGTTCTTTCTTTACTTTACTTTTCAGTCTTTATTTTTACTTATCAATATGAGGTGGTAACTCCCCTCTGCTGGGGTGAAATGTTAAGCTTTTATTACTAATATTTATATTAATATCCCTTAATTATAATATATAAACTATTTTAAAACTTGATTTAATGGGATACCGCCTTTATGGTCGGTTGGACTTAATTAAATTGATTTTAACCTGACTAAATTGGATACCGCCTTTATGGTCGGTTAGAATTAATCATAAATCTGACTTAATCAGGATACCGCTTATATGGTCAGTTGGTAATGTCATGTAAACTTAATATATTATAATAAGGGAGATATCTAAATTAGAAGTAATAAAAGTGGATTCTCTAACCCCCATCATTTTTTATTGCTTTATTTACCTTTTTAATTTTTAAACTTTACTTTATGTCATTTACTTTATTTATGTTTTTACTAGTCCTAAATATGTGTTGTAACTAAATACCATATTTGAGGTTGTGATGAATTCCAATATCACCGGTTTATAAGAGGTTATTTTACGTTTTGGGTAATATAAAGGTTTATTTATTGAACCTTAAGTTTAATGTTTCTTGTTAATTGACCATTAATAAGATTGATTTGGTAAACTTAAAATGAAATTGGAAAAGGGGTTTTAGGTTTAGCCTTAGACTCAATAGCTCACGATCTCACCTTAGGGCATGGTGACTCTTAGGTAGATTTTCTTACAGGATAGGAATATACATGTCGGGCGGGGGTAGCCATAATTGGAAATTAATATTAATGAATTCGGGTAACTTGGTTAACATAGGAATATGATTAATTGGGTTATACTGGGTATTTGCATCTGACCATCGGAAGAGACTTTTGCATAATTTCGTGTTCTAGGTTAATAAACTGATATATTACACAAATATAAGATAACCACTTCATCTTTAAAAGATATTGGAAGGATTCACAACCCTAGATAGTTTTATATTATTAAATTTTCCTCTAAACTACTTTCGTACTATTTTATTTACTTGTTTTCAGACACAAATCACCATCCAAACAACAATCAATCTATTAGATACTTGTAAATATTTAACGTCATAAATTAATAGGTAAGGTATTAAGTCATCGTGTGATCGATACATTTTATACTACTTGAGCGATACGTGCGCTTGGGTTACATGTGTTTTTACCATCGATCAGTTTTAATAATCATATGATAATTATTGAATGCATAATATTAAATTATATATGATATAATTTATAAAGGCCAAATTTGGAGTTTCCAAATTTTGGGTTTTGGAAACCCTTGGTTAGTTATGCTAGGTTGCATAAATCTTGAATTTAATTTTGGTGGTTACACTTTTTTAAAGGTAATTGCATTTTTAATTTTATAACATATCTTTCATTATGGTAATTGAATTTGATGTTGCAAAATTAATTAAAATTATATGTCTTGGCCGAATTTTACAATGGTGGAAGGGGAAAAAGTTTGTTTGTTTTGGAAACAAATAACCCTACGTATAAAAGAAAATTGGATTTTTCTTTTTGCCTAATCTCATTTTTGCAACCCTAGCCACCTTTCTTCTTCTTCACTATTCTCTCAAGTGTTGAGAAAAACCAATGAAGAACAAAAGAAGAAAAAGAAAATAAAATATTTGTGTGACATTAATCTCTAAAAGGTTTAGGGATTAATTTTGTGAGTCTAGCCCACACTAGATTCTGTTGGTAACGAGACATAGCTCGGAAGACTTTGTGGTGTCGAACAAATCTTCTCCTCTTCTTAACATACCTCACGGCAGTAAACAAAAAATTACTCACTGCCGCACACAAAAGTTGTGTAACATGACTTGATTTGAATTCCTTTTGATCTAAAACTTTTAGAGAACCTTAAGGGATATTTTGGGGCTGTGTTGGGACTGTTTTTGGGTGAAAAATTAGACCTGAAACATAGCAAAAACTGATTCATTAAAGGGCCGAACTGGGCAGTGAATTGGGTGTGTTTCGGGTCCAAAGCAGTCCAGTTTTTATGCCGATGTTCATGGGCTGTTCGGGGCTGTTCGGGGCTGTTTTGGGGCTATTCCGGAGCTGAAATTGTGTTCAAAACAGAATCAAAAATTCAGTCTTGGTGTTGGTAACATTCGGCCTTTTGGTGAGAAGGGCAGAAAAGTTTTTCAAGTCCAATCCGGGTACTTTACGTACTTCCGTTGCGTTAAGAAAGCGTTTCCTACAGGAACCCACTTTGATTGGGCCTGGGTAATGGCCTAAGAAGAAATTCTGATACAACTCTGATGCGTAGGTCTGAGACATAATGACATTTGGGTCCTTACCCAAATTTGGCTCGTACAATTTCATATATTATGTTATAGTTCAAGTTGTTATTTGTTTTGACTTCCATGTTCATGGTATGATTTCTTATTGTAATCTCACGGTTTGATAACCATGAATTTTGAAGAGTTTTTTAAACTATTGATTTGGTGGTTTGCCATGATTTTATAATTTTATATTCCTAAAATATCCTTAATAAATTTTAAAATGCCAATATCCTTAATTTATTGATTTATTGATTTTCGATTAATGGGTAATAATTTGATATGCGTTTGGTGATATTTTAATAAGAATTTTTTTTTTATGTTTTTCATTGAATCTAATTTATGGACAAAAAAATTGGATTTAATATGATTTAATATGAATTTATGTGTTTGATGATATTTTAGTCATTTTATTATTTTTTGAACCATATCATACCATCAAACTAAACAAAAATAAATTATTTAACCATATCATACTATACCATCTTCTTAAACATGATAACGATAATTACAGTACCATACCATACCATACATTACTAAATCATGTTGCAATTCATCCAAACAAGGTGTGAGCAGAGAAATTAAAATTTTATTCAGTCGATGTTAAATTTGATTTTCAAAAAAAGTAATAGATATTTTTTAGTAAGAGCATATTAAAATTATTTCATTAATAAATTATATTTTCATTAATTTATATGAATAAGTGATGAACCATTCATCACTTATTCATAATGAGACATACAAACTTTGATTGTAGAAAAACAGAATCAACGTCGTGACACCAGCATAGAGCGTTACAACACTAATGAAGAAGGATTTGAGGCATAAGTCTGGAGTCACCAATATTGCAACACCAAAAGCTATCCAGCACCGCGACACCAGAAACCAACATTGCGGTACCTATAAAGTGCAAATGAAGATAGATATCTGTGTTGGGTTTCTAGGTTTATTCCCAAGATCAAATAAGCATAGAATGATGAATGAATAACAAAGAAGAGTGGCGGAAACACACTTACATTGATCGGTTTATAGATGTGTCAAACAACAAAATTTTCTCCTCCAATAAGCTTTGATATTCGGCCAAGGTGAGAAGCTCCAAGCTCCAAGCTTTTTCAAGATTCCAAGCTCTTGTGTTGGTTTCCCTAACACCTTGTATGATCCCTTGAAGAGTGCTAGCTCTATGAAAACGTTTTGCAACAAAATCATTTGTATTTTCTCTTATGAATCTCACGACAAAAGAAGAAAAATGGGGAGAGTTATGGCTTCACTGGTTTCGGTCAAGAGGAGAGAAGTAATGAGTTGTGTAATTGTTTCAAAAATAATTAAAATTGATATACCAAAAGTGAAGTTGGTGTAAGTCAATCATGCTTGACTTTGGAGTGAATTACAAGACACCAACAACTCCACCAAAACCCATCACAATAAAGTGAATAAAGGTGACAAGTGATGTGATGGTTGATGTGACATGCGGGCCCCACTCGATTCCTAATGCGAGTGGGCCCAGGCTCGGGTTCGCTAATTCTGAATTAACGAACTTCCGTCGCGACGTAATTAAATAGAATTTAATTAAATAATTATGCCTAGCAAAATTACTATTCACGTCGCTAACGAATTAATTCTAAATTAATTTGTTTGCCCGAATTAAAATCTAATTTTAATTTCGCGTCGAAATCTAATTTCGTTTAATATATCAAATATATTATTTTAATGATTAATTCCAAATTAATCTTTCTCTCTCTTCAAATAGTATTTTATCCCAGATAAAATCTCTCCGCAATTAATCCCAGATTAATTTAGCTCGAATCATATGTCATCGGTGAATCTTCGGGAAGCGACCCAAGAGATCCCTGGATATGTTGGCAGTTAATCCGGTCGTCGGACTATCCGAACACGTATGTACCTAGTACTACATTTTTGCCGATTTACGAGACAAGGTTGGCTTTTAGCAAAGCGTCATGCCTACCCAATTCTCCAGAAATATTCTTAATGGAATATACGATCTTTAACATGCGTAGTATACGTAGTATTGCGTATTGCGATCCAGTATTGGATGATCACATGCAAGGCCTGGGGCTGGTACATTATCTGTCCCGTACGAAGCATATATCGGATCACTAGCAACTAGTCTTTTTATAATCGGATAATCATGACCAAGTCATATTATCCCGATGGTTGCAACCCTTAGAGAACCAGTTCTGTATCTCTGCATGATCATCATCTCCATATGACTGGAGTGATATTTCCGTCTTAACATCACATCCAATACACTACGATTCTCAATAAACCCAGAAGAGGTATACACAGAACCTGTTAAAGTCCCGGACGACCAAAACCAAAGCGTATTGATTGTCGCAAGTATTAGCGATGCAAGTCTCGGGTTAAGACCAAATACACCTACCCTGAAGCGGACTCCCATAGACACACCTACCCTGAAGCGGACTCCCATAGACACATAGTCATACTACAAATGGGATTCCGTGGGGTCAATCAGCTGTTTTCCATACCATCGGTAAAACACAACCTCCTACCACACTTGCATAAGTATCCAATACTTAAATATATGAGAACTATGCTGTTACGCTTCCATAACGCACAAAAATGGGATACTAGTCTATTCTGCATTATCGATGTCCAGTCTCGATAATACTACGACTAGAAATATTTAATGATTAAACCGTCGTGGATTGATACTGTCTCATATCATCTCAATCCGGAACTAATCATAAGGACTTTCATCATTCACATATTTAAGTAATCTAATTACGAAATGATAAAAGGCAATTTCCATTACTACATAGTTAATTTGTACAAAACCACAATGTTTTATACAAATAGTGATGCTATGAGTCATAACTGTCCAACAATCTCCCACTTGGCCTATAGCCAGTCACTCAAGTATCTAATACCTGAACTATGTACATGTCGCTCAAACTTCTGCTGAGGAATGGCTTTCGTCAGCGGATCTGCAATGTTGTCATCTGATGCGACCTTCTCGATCTTCACATCGCCACGATGTATGATCTCACAAATCAGATGGAAACGTCGAAGAATATGCTTGGATCGTTGATGAGACCGCGGTTCCTTATCCTGCGCTATAGCCCCGTTATTTTCACAATACAATGGAACGGGCTCAGCTGCTAACGGAACTACTCCTAATCCAATTAGGAATTTTCGGATCCAAACTGCCTCGTTTGCTGCTTCACCTGCAGCGATATACTCCGCTTTTGTTGTTGAATTGGCAACAGTCTCTTGCTTGGAAGATTTCCAGCTTACTGCTCCGTTATTCAAACAAAATATTTACCCGGATTGCGACTTACAGTCGTCTTTGTCGGTTTGGAAACTTACATCGGTATACCCAGTTACCTCAAGTTCTCCATCTCCTTAGATTAAGAAAGCATCCTTAGTTCGTCTAAGATACTTAAGGATATTCTTAACCGCTATCCAGTGACTTTCACCTGGATCGGCCTGATAGCGACTACACATGCTCAAAGCATAGGAGACATCAGGTCGCGTACATATCATGGCATACATGATCGATTCGACTACCGAGGCGAACGGTATCCGACTCATGCTGTCTCTCTCATCTTGAGTTTTAGGACACATGTCCTTAGATAGAGTGACGCCATGTGACATTGGCAACAGTCCCCTCTTGGACTGATCCATGTTGAATCTCTTCAACACTTTGTCAATGTACGTACTCTAGGAGAGTCCAAGCAGCTTTCTAGATTTATCCCGGTAGATCTTTATTCCTAGAATAAAGGCTGCTTCTCCCAGATCTTTCATGGAGAATTTCAATGAAAGCCAAGTTTTCACCGACATTAACATGGGAATGTCATTGCCAATAAGCAATACATCATCAACGTAAAGGACAATGAATGTCAGTGCTCTCCCACTAACCTTCTTATATACAAAAGGATCATCCTCGCTTTGAATGAAATCATATTCTTTTATGATCTCATCAAAGTGTTGGTTCCAAGAACGCGATCCTTGCTTCAATCCATAAATGGATCGATTTAACTTACAAACCTTGTTTGCAAGTCTTGGCACGACAAAACCGTCAGGCTGTTGCATATAAACATCCTCCAAAAAGTTTATGTTAAGGAAAGCGGTTTTGACGTCCATCTGCCATATCTCGTAATCGAAATATGCAGCTATTGCAAGCATTATCCGAATGGATTTAATCATGGTAATAGGCGAGAAAGTTTCGTCGTAATCGACACCATGTCGTTGACGATACCCCTTCGCTACAAGCCTAGCTTTGTACGTTTGTACGTTACCATCCATGTCGGTCTTCTTCTTGAAGACCCATTTATATCCAATAGGCTTTACGCCTTCTGGTGCATCAACCAGTGTCTAAACTTGGTTGGTATACATGGAATCCATTTCGGACTTCATGGCCTCTTGCCATAAAGCGGAATCGATATCTTGTATCGCTTCCTCATACGTAGCCGGTTCGTCATCCTCAATGAGATTAATATCTACATGAGGTGAGATCAGAAACCTATACCTCTCAGGTTGTTTCCTGACTATCTCCGACCTACGCGGTCCTTGTGTAATCGAAGATTGTGGTACAGCTTCATCCCTGATGAACTGTTTATGTTCCATTGAGGATTCAATGCCAGGAACAGTATCACTCTGATTTTCATCGAGTTCTACTTTCCTCCCACTAACCACTGCATTTAGGAATTCCTTCTCAAGGAAAACCGCATGTAGAGCAACGAATACTTTGTTCTCTTGTGGGTGATAGAAATAATATCCTTTTGTTTCCCTAGGATATCCTACGATTAGGCATTTATCCGATTTGGGTTCAAGTTTGGTACCTTCCAAACATTTGACGTATGCCCAGCATCCCCAAATCTTCAGGAATGAGAAACCCGGTTTCTTTCCTGTCCATATCTCATACGGAGTCTGTTGAACAGACTTTGACGGAACCTTATTCAAAATAAGTATTGCACTGTTTAATGCATATCCCCAGAAGGAAATATGTAGCTCAGTGCGACTCATCATCGACCTTACCATGTCTAACAAAGTTCGGTTTCTCCGTTCGGACACACCGTTTAATTGTGGTGTTCCAGGAGGAGTCCACTGTGAAAGAATACCATATTCTTTCAAGTAGTCAAGAAACTCATTGCTCAAGTATTCGCCACCACGGTCCGACCGTAATGTCTTAATACTCTTGCCGGTCTGTTTTTCAACTTCGTGTCGAAACTCTTTGAATTTCTCAAAAGTTTCCGACTTGTGTCTCATAAGATACACATAACCATAACGCGATGCATCATCCGTAAAGGTTACAAATTATTCGTATCCACCTCTAGCCTGGCTAGACATGGGCCAACAAACGTCACTATGAATAAGGTCTAACAGTTCGGTGGCTCGTACACCTTTACCACTAAAAGGTGACTTAGGCATTTTGCCTAATAAGCAAGATTCACAGACGTCATATGAATTTGGATCAAATCCGTCCAAGTATCCACTCTTCGAAAGTGTGGATATGCGAGTCTTGTTTATGTGTCCAAGACGACAATGCCACATATAAGTTTCATCTTTATGACTTACTTTAAGTCTTTTGTTTGTTACAGAATATAGTTAAGATTGATTTATATTCAAAATATAAAGACCATTATTTACAACAACAGTGCAAATTTCTATATCATTTTTATACATAAAACACCCAGTGTTTCGAAATACAAAAGTATACCCACATTGGGTTAACATAGATAGAGATATAATATTCATAGTCAAACTAGGTACATAATAACAGTCCAAAAGTTCAAGTACATGCCCCGATGGCAGTTCCAAAACAAAAGTGCCCACGGCCAAAATGGCAACAGATGTCTCATTTCCAACATGCAGATCAATCTCCTCTGACGCCAGTTTCCTGCTAGTCCGCAGATCCTGCACATCAGTACAAATGTGAGTACCACAACCATAATAAAAAATCCAATTTTTAAAACTAGAAGTAGTCATGTTTATTTCTCTAACAAACATACCAGAGGCCGGTGCCTTGCCCGCCTTTATCTCATTCTAGAGCGCCTTATACTCGCGGCAGTCACGTTTCCAATGACCCCGCTTCCCGCACTGAAGGCATATATCCTGAGATTTATCCTTAGGCTTCCCAGAAGCCTTTGACGCTTTGCCTTTGCCCTTCTTTTTTCTTCTTCTTCTTGATACCTCCAGTCTCCCTGGGCCCAGCCCTCAGTGTCCGAGATGTAGAAGCGAAGTACGCCTAGCGCTTCTTGCCATTAAGAAGTTCCTTCTCTGCCTCACGCAGCATGGACATCAGCTCTCCAAGAGTCTGCTCTTGGTTCATCATATTGTAGTTCATGATGAACGCACTCCAAGTGTCGGGGAGAGACTACAAGATCAAATCTATAGAGGTCTCTATCTCAAAGACAATCCTCATTTGCCCAAGCTGCTCAATATCGACAATCATCTGTGTCATGTGATGTTCAACAGACGTACCCTCCGACATCCGAGCACGGAAGAGCTTCTTCTGTAACTCATATCTCTTCGATCTAAGGTTAGATCGGTGTAGATCATTCAATTTCGCCAACATAGTATAGGGATCCAATCCCTTGTTGTCGACGGAATTGCTGAGTCATAGCAGCAAGCATGATAGATTGAGCAGTTGCATTGTCATCGCTATGTGTCTTCCAAAGATCTAGCTCGAGTAACTGATCAGATCTGGGCTTAGGCCCAAGAGGTCTCTCTATAGTATATAGAAGCCTCTCAGATCCAAGGACTATCCTTAGATTCATGTCCCAATCAGAAAAGTTATTCCCGTTGAAGACATTATCGCCCATGATGATGTCACAGACACTACTCTTTCCAGTCATTTTAATTGCGATAATCTAATTATCCAATTAACAATGTAGGGTACAGTCCAACTGTTACAAGAAAAATAACATTATATTAGTCCAACTAATAAAATAATTTTGACGAAATATTTGAAAGCGCGTAAAGCTAAGTATTTGAACGAAATTGCAAATTCAATACTAGCCTCCCACTATTTTTCGGCGAGCCTCTAACCTCTTTCGAGTACTCAGGAACCCAGTTTCCTAGTGGGCTAGGATCCCGTTAAATAACGCACAACCTTGACTTTGGCCAACAAGCTGTATGATATTTAACTAGGTAGATCTCGAAGATTAATTGAATCTCATCCAATTCCTAGATCCGGTAGGTGGACATCCAAGTCCGAAACATATATACAATATATATGCCAATACATCCAATGTATTTCCTATCCTATTTCCTCTGAATCAACTAAGCCTTGGGTTTGGCACAACAAGCTTAATGATTCCAGTTAAGCGGGACCCATTGACGTGGGAAAGTTTCGTAATCAATGTCGATGGACAAGAAGTGATCTTGACATTGGCCAAAAAATCACAACTTGGACAAGACACCGATATGGAAAAAAACTTTCATGATTCAAACACATCCGCGATATGACAAAGGCCTTGACTTTGGCCAACAAGCCAATGCCAATCTTGGATCTTGAGTAAGAATCACTCAATGGAAGGAAATATTGCTTAATATGTTTTGAGGGATTTTCACGTAAATTGGCAACCAATTTATTATCTTTGTTAGGTCTCATCATCATACACCCTTAAACATGCATTCTAAACACATAATAAGGTGTGAAAGTAAATTAATAATGATATGCGGATGGATATTTAACAACTTGTTCCTAGAACAAATCACTCCATTTCCTCTCCCCGGCTAGCACTATTCCACTTCTACCTAATTACATAATACAATAATAGAAACCTCATTACATTGAGGGGAATTAGGTGAGAATAGAATACAAAGAAATAATGAGAGATAAGGCTGGACACGCAGGTCCAATTTATAAATTCCAAATTAACAACAATTTCTAAAATTGCCCTTTCCCTTCTAATTCCATCCGATATACGATATTCATTCAACACATCCATATATTCATTCATAGCATGCAATTCAACCAATCTAATCCAATTAATTAGTCTTTGAATTATGTGATCATCCAATGTTCAAACAATGATTTGATTTTACGCGAGTCCAACTCGTTTGTGAATAAGTACTCAAAGTACGAATTCTTGAATTATATCGAACTACTCGTTACATCTAATTTAAGTCGTATTCAATACTAATTCAATTATTTAATTCCAAATTAAACATCTATACTTTTTAATGCGCTTTAATGACTTAGATTCCAAATCTAATCTAATCGGGTCTCAAAGCCCAACTAACATCCAATGTTTGTTTAATTAAAGTCCGATGGGCTTTCAATTGATTTCATAAGGCATGGGCTTTGGTCAATATGGGTCAAACCCAATTACCAAGCCCAATTAAGGAATCACCTTCATTTGCCAAGAAAACAATTTTAGCCCATAAGGCCCAATTAAACTTTTAAAGCCCATTTATTACATTTGGACTTAATGGAATGATTTAGGCCCAATTTGGATCTAATCCAATTGGCCTAAACCAATTTGGCCCAACCAAGCCCATTATGCCCAAATATAACATTTTCAAGCCCAATTCAAAATCAAGCCCATTAATTAAATTTTAAAATTCCAAATTTTATAATTCAATTAACTTAAGTGTAATACATCAATTAATTACCCAAATTAATATTTCCAAAATACAATTTAACCAATTAATTGTGTATCTAATTGTTCAACTAATGTCCAACATTCTTGAATCAAAAAATCAAGTCCATTACATGCCATATGGCTCTCGGCTTTGGAAGGGATTTTTGTCCGAATTCGTTTTTCAATCCGATTGAATTTTAAATCGACATTCCCAATCGTTTCAAGTCATCCAATGATCTACGAAACAAAAAATACCAAGATCCTAGGGTAATACCACATTCGACCAAGCCTAAGTGAGGGCTAAAATTTGATCCAATCAATATTTCAAGAAATTGATCATATACAACTTCATAAAATCATCATTCAAGCATACTCAATCAATCAATTTTATCAAATCATGCTCAAAATGATTTTACCCAAATTTTACCCTAATTCATTTCATGCTCATTTTGGCTCATAGATACCATTGTTGGGTTTCTAGGTTTATTCCCAAGATCAAATAAGCATAGAATGATGAATGAATAACAAAGAAGAGTGACGGAAACACACTTATATTGATCGGTTTATAGATGCGTCAAACAACAAAATTTTCTCCTCCAAGAAGCTTTGATATTCGGCCAAGGTGAGAAGCTCCAAGCTTTTTCAAGATTCCAAGCTCTTGTGTTGGTTTCCCTAACACCTTGTATGATCCCTTGAAGAGTGCTATGAAAAATTTTTGCAACAAAATCCTTTGTATTTTCTCTTATGAACCTCACGGCAAAATAAAAAAATGGGGAGAGTTATGGCTTCACTGGTTTCGGTCAAGAGGAGAGAAGTAATGAGTTGTGTAATTGTTTCAAAAACAATAAAATTGATATAACAAAAGTGAAGTTGGTATAAGTCACTAATGCTTGACTTTGGAGTGAATTACAAGCCACCAACAACTCCACCAAAACCCATCACAATAAAGTGAATAAAGGCGACAAGTGATGTGATGGTTGATGTGACATGTGGGCCCCACTCGATTCCTAATGCGAGTGGGCCCGCAAACACTCCCGGGCTCGGGTTCGCTAATTCTGAATTAACGAACTTCCGTCGCGACGTAATTAAATCGAATTAATTAATAATTATGCCTAGCAAAATACTATTCACGTCGCTAACGAATTAATTCTAAATTAACTCGTTTGCCCGAATTAAAATCTAATTTTAATTCCGCGTCGAAATCTAATTTCGTTTAATATATCAAATATATTATTTTAATGATTAATTCTAAATTAATCTTTCTCTCTCTTCAAATAGTATTTTATCCCATATAAAATCTCTCCGCAATTAATACTAGATTAATTTAGCTCGAATCATAAATCTTCGGGAAGCAAACCAAGAGATCCATGGATATGTTGGCAGTAAATCCGGTCGTCGGACTATCCGAACACGTATGTACCTAGTACTATGTTTTTGCCGATTTACGAGACAAGGTTGGCTTCTAGCAAAGCGACATGCCTACCCAATTCTCCAGAAATATTCTTAATGGAATATACGATCTTTAACAGGCGTAGTATACATAGTATTGCGTATTGCAATCCAGTATCAGATGATCACATGCAAGGCCTGGGGCTGGTACAGTGTCTGCCCCGTATGAAGCATATATCGGATCACTAGCAACTAGTCTCTTTATAAACGGATAATCATGACCAAGTCATATTATCCCGATGGTTTCAACCCTTAGAGAACCGGTTCTGTATCCCTGCGTGATCATCATCTCCATATGACTGGAGTGATACTTCCGTTTTGACATCACATCCAATACACTACGATTCTCAATAAACCCAGAAGAGGCGTACACAGAACCTGTTAAAGTCCTGGACGACCAAAACCAAAGCGTATTGATTGTCCCAAGTACTAGCGATGCAAGTCTCAGGTTAAGACCAAATACACCTACCCTGAAGCGGACTCCCATAGACACATAGTCATACTACCAATGGGATTTCGCGGGGTCTATCTAGAGCGAAGTTGTTTTCCGTACCATCGGTAAAACACAACCTCCTACCACACTTCCATAAGTATCCAATACTTAAATATATGAGAACTATGTTGTTACGCTTCCATAACACGCACAAGTGCGATACTAGTCTATTCCGCATTATCGATGTCCAGTCTCGATAATACTACGACTATGAATATTTAATGATTAAACCGTCGTGGATTGATACTGTCTCATATCATCTCAATCCGGAACTAATCATAAGGACTTTCACCATTCACACATTTAAGTAATCTAATTACGAAATGATAAAAGGCAATTTCCATTACTACATAGTTAATTTGTACAAAACCACAATGTTTTTACAAACAGTGACGTTATGGGTCATAACTGTCCAACAATCTGAGCAGAGCCAGCAGTGCGGTGCCGCCATGAGTCCTATGATGTCATTTTACCACTTTTGGATGCCTTATTCAAATAAACTTACCCTTTTGAATTATAGCACGAATTCCAAGGAGAATATTCAGCCAATAACCTTTGAAACCCCTAAAAAGAGAATGAGAAAAAAAAAGAAGAATGGATAAGAAATCTTGAGCATTGTTTGAAAAATAAACTCTCCCTTCTAATTTTTACATCCTTCAACTCTTATTTGTATTTTTCTTGTTTTCATGGGCATGATTGTATTAAGGTTGATTTTTCCTTTGTCTATTCAAATCACGTCTAACTAAATTAATTATCTAATGTTTTGATCGATGGAACCCATTTCTTAGTGATGTCTATTTGATCACTCTTATGATTTTTATGTGTTGAGTTTATTATTTATTTACCATATGTTTAATATGAATCCTAATTGATTGATGATAAAGGTGGGTTAATGAGGCATGAATTTGACTAACTTGAAAAAAGATTTAATTCAATCCATGAGTAGATAATACATTTCAATTTTAAGGTGTCTGAAATTAGAATTACCGATTAGGATATGAATATGGCTAATTAATGTGTGTGGTCAAATTTAGGAATTATTCATTTATTAGACCTAATTTAGTAAATCGGGATTGAAATATAGTCAATGGATTAGATTATATCAACAGTACATGATGTTTGGAAGAGACGTGTATTCAAAATTATTTCCTATGCCGATAATTAGGTCAACATAGTAAATCAAAAGGGGATTTCTTTTTGGGATTGCATAATAAATTGGGGTAAATCATAACCTTGATTACTTTCATTTGAATCTATTTCATTTTCAACCATTTGCATTAGACAGTTTTTTACATTAATTCTCTTCAAATTACAATCATTTGTCTAGATAAGTTCCATGTCTAAGACTTTATTACTTGAAAAATAAATTAGTCTCTGTAGGATCGATCTTTAATACACTACTTGATGTGGCGTGCGTTTGCACAATTGATTTGCCATTAAAATTTCATAGTAGGCTTGCAACAAATCAAATATTTTAATAAATTTTGGGTTGAATGTGGGCGATTATTCCCACTCGTATATAGTATGTGGCTCTGCCACTGCGAAAATTATATTATGTGCCGGGTGTATATGTCATCTCTCTCACAGCAAGCGGACCCCACAATTGTGTGGGGCTTGCATGCTGTGAGAGAGATGTCATATACACCCGGCACATGATATACCACCTCCTGCCACTGCCACTGCCACTTACCCTTTTAAATTTTCATAATCTCTTACTATTCCTTTAACCAAGGAGCAAATACATAATTTTATTTTAAAGTTAGCTAATTTTTTCATATAATATTAGTGGACTACATATTTATTATTAAAAAAATACGAAAAGTTATACGACTGGCAACCAACTTAAGCAGAAGCAACCCATTCTATTACCGCTCATGCCCCTAACATCGAAAATTAAAGATTATTTCACTATATTTTTTTTTTATTAAATCCTAAAAATATAATAATTACTTTTATTTAATTCATATAATATTAATTTTCTTATTACAACCCATACTAAATTTATTGTGTTATGAAATTTTAAGAGTTAATTACGTTTTACTATTAAAATTATGATAAAATAATAATTGGGTACTATGAATATTAATATATTACATTTTACTACAAACTTATATAAAATTTAACATTTTACTACTTTTTCATCTAAACCGTTAGTTGACCGTCAGTTGACCTATAAAAATACTTTTTTTTTTATCTAGGGGTGTTCATGGGTCGGGTCGGGTTGGGTTTTTTTGAAATTTTTGAGATCCGATCGGATCGGATCACGCGGGTCCGAAACCTGAACCCAAAATTTGAGAGGTGAGACCCGATCGGGTCGGGTCGTCCAAAAAATAAATTTTTTAATGAATTAATTATATTAAAATATAAATATTAGTTATTTATGTCCCGAAAATTATCATACATATAAAGTTTCAAGACAATAAAAATAATAAATAAATGAAATAATAGTGAAAACTTTAAAAAAATAATAAAATTTTTAGAAAAATAATAAAAATATTATAGTTTCGGGTAGAGTCGGGTTTTAATGTTAAACCTGTGACCCAACATGAAAATTCCGGGTCGGGTCGGGTTAACCCGAAAACTCATTATTTTTGTATGAAACTCGTGCGGATCGGATCGGATCGGGTCGGGTTGCAGGTTGAACCGACCCTATGAACACCCCTAGTTTTTTCCTCAAAATAAAAAAAAGTAAAAATTATAATTATACCCTTTAAAAAAATATATCTAAATCTTATACCGATCGGGTCTCAAAAATTTCAAAAAAACCCGACCCGACCCATGAGCACCCCTAGATAAAATATTCTTTTTAAAGGTCAACTGACGGTCAACTAACGGTTTAGATGGAAAATTAGTAAAATGTTAAATTTTATATAATTTTAGTAGTAAAGTGTAATATGTTAATATTCATAATACTCAATTATTATTTTATCATAACTTTAATAACTTTAATAGTAAAATGTAAATAACTCAAATTTTAATTATATGTTTTATAGTTATCAATTACAGCGGTATATATAATTTATTTGAAATGTTGCAATTCCGATGATTTTTTTTTCTTATGTTGTTTACATATTGTAAGGTATATAATAAGAGAATATGCATGAGCATTAATGTGTCAATTATTTTTAATATTTTTTACTGTAATTTAATATTGAGCATCGAAATTTGCTCAAAATATTTCTCTGTAATCTAAAAACCAATGGAAATGTCGCTTTGGAATGTTGAGCTTTGTATGATACTTGACGACACTATGTACTTCAATTTTTCTTGTTAACTTTTTTATTTTTTTATTTTTTAAAAAATAAATTGTACTTTCATATTTTTGTATGGTTCTGTTGAAAAGAAGCAAATGTAAGTAAGTGACTAATGAAACATTGGTGATATCAACAGTTTTATTTTAATTAAAACAAAACAAAAACAGTTTTGTTGGGCGTTGAGAAAATCAATGAAGGGAGCAAAGGTTAAGAAATGAGTATAATCATTTAAAAAAAGAAACAAAAAAAAATGTAGAGATTTGACTTGTTTGTTTACCCAATTCTTCGGTTTGTCTCGATTTAATTAATTAATTTAATCGTAATAATGTTATTTAGAAAATCAATAATTGATAATTTTATGTTAATTCAGTTAGATCCTTAATTAAACACAATTACACAACTAGCGAGGGTCTTATATGGGTGTATATGTTTATATATTTACATAATAACGTCGCATGTTTGATACATCACTTGCAGATGTGGCCATGAAGACATGTGACATATGCGGTTGATTGAGTTTTAAAATTAGATTCCAAATTTAAAGAAGTTATAAATTTAAAATGAACACTTGACTCTCCCTTAAAATTGCATAATCAATTAATTCTATTTTCCGGTTGTTCCATACATTATTCCAAAATCTGCAGTTCCTTTCAAGTATCGTAAACTCCTCTTTGCAGCCAAATGTATCTGTTAGAAATTCTCTAATATATATAGTAAAAGTGTATGAGAAACATGTCCCTTAAGAAGTGAAAATATGTGTCTTTATGATTCAAATGGAATAAGAAAGACTTATAACCCTTAGGAGGGTTACGCCCTAAATCAAACGGTACCCACAAAGACATTCTTTCATGCCTATAAAAATTGGGGCCTTTGGCTTCACTTTATTTATTCATTCTTTTCACACAAGTCCTAATTCCTAAAATATTCATTCATTCTAAAGAGTCTAGAGTGTTGAGAGAATTTCCACCATTCTTCCTTAAGTTCAAGTTCTTGGAGAAAGCAGTGCCCTTTCTACAAGAAGAAATCAAGTAATCTTGGGAGAACGTTAACCACAAGACATCCGTAGAGCACCGAGACGGGGCTAATAAGTTCTTAAGGACAAAGGCAACTCGACTTGATTCTAAATCATCATTTACACACAATTTTCCAAGTTTTTCTAAGTTTCATGATTTATGTTCTGATTTTTGGTACATTAGTGTACAATTAATTGAATGATGCATGTTAATTTCATTTAATTACACATATAGAACATCAATATCTACTGATTAGACTGACATAATACATGATATCTGGGAAAAAACCCTTCTGTCACATTTTGTGATAGATTAATGACATAATATTTTCTATCAGTAAAGTTACTACAGACTTATGGTAGAATTTTGTCTATTACAAAAGTTTGTGACATAATTATGATAAAATATATTTTATCATGAAATTTTATGATGGACTTATAATAGAATATATTCTATCACGAATTATTCTGACAGTTTTATAATAAAAATTTTATTTATCCCAAATTTATGATAGAATAAAATCTATCACAATTTTTTTTTTTAAAAATATTACACCACCAAGGTGTTAGGAGATCATGGGCTAAAGCTGACACACAAGTAAAGTGAAATTGAGAATAATTATTAGTTCAAGAGGCGTTGTCTACCATATAACAATACAATAATAATTAGAAGGCTTAGCTTACCATAAATCTTAACAATAAAATAAAGCAATGAGACACAGATTTAAAGTTGTAAAACCCTAAATGTGAGAGAAACATACACGGGAAAATGTAGAAGGATTTCACTAAATGGAAAGAATTTTACAACCTCTCTCTAAACATAAGGAGTGAACAATCTTACACTCTCTTAGAATAGGAGAACTACAACTCTCTCACAAACTCTTAAGAAGAAACTATATTTTCTCTCTTAGAATACATAAGATTTGGTTGAGAATGAGATGAAGAAAATAATGAAATGAAGCCTCTATTTATAAGCATGAGATTCACTGTGAAAATAATGAATTTTTTTTTAAGCATGTGGGACCCCACCCAAAATTTAATATAATTCTATTTTCCTTTTACACCTTTCGGTGCTAACTTTCAGCCCGAAAGTTGCATGTTTAACAACTTTCCCACTTGGAAACTTGATTGAGAACCAATCAATTTCTATATCATCCTTTCTACTTTGCCGTCTTCAAGCTTCTTACGTTTCTGCTAAGTCATAAGAGGATCTACACCATACAAACTTATCTACATTTATAGATTTGGTCATTATGTCTGTATTCTACAAGGTTCTCATTGGTGTGTACCTTCAACAAGCTCCTTTCTTCCACTACTTCACGAACAAAGTGGTATTGTACCCCTATATGCTTCGTTCTTAAATGAAAGACTGGATTCTTTGCAATATACAAAGCACTCTGACTGTCGCAATTGTTTGTGCCCGAGCTCCTCCAATAACCTTTAAAATCAAATAGCTTCCTTGCAAGCTTGTGTAGCTGCCATGTATTCAGTTTTTGTTGTAGATACCCAACTCACTGCTCCTCATGCAAGTACAAACACATAACCTGTAGTGGATTTTCTTTTGTCAAGATCTCCTGCAAAATCTGAATCCACGTAGCCTCTGACAACTAATTCTGATCCTCCATAACATAATGCAGTATCTGAGGTTCCTTTGATATATCTAAGGATCCTTTTAACAACATTCCAATGCTCTCTACCAAGATTCGTCATAAAACGACTAACTGCTCCCACTGCTTGTGCAATGTCTGGTCTTGTACAAATCGTGGCGTACATTAAGCTTCCCACTGCTGATGCATACAGTACTCGAGACATCTCCTTCCTCTCAGTTTCATTTCTAGGACACATAAAAGAGAATAACTTGAAATTAACATGAAGTGGGGTAAAAATTGGCTTACAATCTTCCATGTCGAACCGCCGTAAGATTTTCTTCAAGTAATTTTTCTGAGAAAGCCAAATCTTCCTGTTATTTCTGTCTCGGTGTATTTGCATCCCTAGAATATTATTTGCTAGTCTCATATCATTCATGTCAAACTCCCTAGCTAACTGTGCCTTTAATTCTTGGACTCGACCTTTGTTAGTGTCTGCTACTAACATATCGTCCACATACAACAACAAAATAATAATTCATTATTTCCAAACCTCTTGTAATATGTACAATGGTCTGAATTGAGTTTGTTGTACCCAAGGAAATAATGAATGAATCAAATCTCTTATACCAACATTTCGACGCCTGTTTGATACCATATAGAGATTTGTTCAACCTGCAAACCAAGTTCTGTTGTCCTATTTCAGCAAAACCTTCTGGTTGGAGCATATAAATTTCTTCTTCAAGTTCTCCTTGAAGAAATGTAGTTTTTTACATCCAACTGTTCCATATGTAGGTCAAAAGTAGCACACATAGCCATGATACTCTGACTATTGTAAGTCAAACCACCGCAGAAAATATCTCGTTGAAATCAATCCATTCTTTCTGAGCATATCCTTTGACCACCAATCGTGCATGATACCGCTCCACTTAATCATTGATACCTCGTTTGATCTTGTAGACCTATTTATTACCAATAGCTTTTCTTCCATGTGGTAATGATACTAGATCCTGAGTATTGTTTCTGTGCAAAGCTTCTATTTCTTCTTGCATTGCTGTCATCCATAAAGATGCATTTACATCTTTTGTAGCTTCATGGAAAGTTGATGGCTCTCCATCCTCTATTAGAAGACAGTATGCAATGTTACTCTTCATATCATACTCTGAGTGCCAACCTGGAGGTCTTTTCTCTTGAGTCGATCGACAGACTTTAGAAGCTTCAAACTCGACCGGTCCTTGTACCTCGTGCTTTGGTGTTGATTCAGAAGAATCTGAATTTTCTCGTTCTGGATTATTTTCCACCAGTATTATTGTAGTCTCTGTACTTTCTTTTGAAGTGCTATCATTTCCTTCTTTCTACAATTGATCTTCTGCAAATATCACATCTCTACTGATGATGATCTTGTGGGTAGTGGGATCCCACAAGCGATACCCATTTACTCCATCAGAATAACCCAAGAAAATATATTTTCTAGATTTTGGATCTAGCTTTGTTCTTTCTTGAGCGTTGTACATCACGTATACATGACAACCAAAAATATGAAGAAATGAGTAATCAGCTGTTTTTCCGCTCCACATCTCCATTGGTGTCTTCAAATCATTGGCAGTTGATGAAGATCTATTTACACAACATAACATACTGTATGAACTTCTTTTGTCCAAAAGCATTTTGGTAGACTAGCTGTTGTGAGCATAGCTCTTACTCTTTCCAACAGTGTTTTATTCATCCTCTCTGCCATCCCATTTTGTTGAGGAGTATATGGTGTAGTATTCTGTCTTTTGATGTATTGCTGACAATATGCATCAAAATCCTTACTGCAATATGTTGGGGTTTTGGCGCGGGCGCAGCGGAAGCTCGCGGTTCGGGCGAAATTGTAATTTTAAAATTTTTTAAATTACCGAATAAATTATTCAATATCCAATATGAATAATTCATTCATATTTCACCTAAACATATTTATTCGATATCAAATAACGACATAAATAATTAAGAAACATTGCGAAACTTTTACGAAAACGTTTTTCCGCAAAATGGCATAAAATGAGTTTTTGACCGAATCGACTACCCAATACACATGGAGGCTGCCCAGGTCAGCCCCAATAGTATTAGGGCAGTTCATGGGCTGCCCGAACAGTGACAAATTCACTGTTTAGGCAGCCGTCACCCGGTTGGCTCAAAAGTCACCCGGTAATGCCGGTTTTCACCGCTTTCGCATATTTGAACTCCGAAATAATTTCCAGAAATTGTTCCAACACCCGAAACACATCCAATACGTTCATATGACATATTTTTCATCACCAAATACACAGTATTTCCATATCTGACTTAGAAGCAAAATATATCAATTTTTCATGCTTAAAATCCAATTTTCCATCATTAATCTAATTAATCTTAACACCAACCAAAGTCACCACAAATGAACTACCCAAGAATAATTCTAGACATTACAAGAGTGGTCATAACACTATAGAATAGCAACTTATCATCAAATGATAAAATTGAATCAATATTACAATAATATCATCCAAAATAACTTCACACATGCACAAAGTCTTCCAATTCATCCTCCAAACCAAAAGTCCCAAATTTATAGAAAAGAAGAAACCCTAGGATCTCAATAGATCATCAAGAAACAAGAAAAATATTTTCTAAGCTTAGTGATTTGTAGAATTACCTTTAATCATCTAATTTCTTGGCTTTTTTTTCTTGATTTTCTTCATTCTCTTCCTTGAACCATCAAGCACAATTTGAGAGTATTTGAAGATGAAGTTTTCAGCCATGGAGGCCATAAGAAGAAGAAAATAAAAATTTTCCCTTTTAAAAAAGTGAAAATCGACTTTCCAAGGGCAATATTGTCATTTTTGCCAATTTAATTCAATTAAATATAATAAGCTTTAATTTGACAAATCAAATTTGCACACTTAAAGCTTAATAAAATCATGCCATTTGTAACCAATAATAATCAAAAAAATTTCATAACAATTATGAAAAAATATATCATTTAATTATTCAAATATTTAACATTTAAATATCTAAATAATTAATTAATATAATTATTATTATATATGTATTTTTATTTAAATTAAATAACAAATACATATATTAATGGCATGTGTCAAAGTCTCATTTGACAATTAATTAATGTGTATCTAATCAAATTATGTATCAAATACAAATACAGAATAATTACGATTGACCAAAATTGTCCTTATGCATGTGTTTTCGTTTAACCGTTTAAACGATTCGAATTAACTTATTTAATTTGGTGAAGTATTATGAATAATCTGTATTATTCATAACGCGTTGCCCAAGTGCTCAACAAGTACACTTCATATTTTGGGACTCTCTAAGTTTAGGTTTATCCGTCACGAAATCCAATTTCGTGTCTATAATTCACCCACTCATGAATTATGACGACCACAGATAATCTCGCTAAACTTTGTAAGTCGAGGTCATTGCATACATATAATCTCTCCATCACAGGCTATCCATATTAAACTGAGATATAGATAAAAATGTCAAATCTGTATGGTATAATATAGTCGACTTTCAAATTTACGATCTCTGAATAACACTCGGAACTTACTTCCGAAGTTATACCACGGCCATGGATTTACTAGATCGCAAACACGTGCATGATACCTATGCCCTGTACACAGGACTGAAGAATTATATCTTGATACGCACTGAATATCATGAGCATCAGTCAACACCCAACGAACAGGCGGATGTCTGATCTAAATAGATCGGTGACGTGACTGCCATCAAAGTGTGGAGGATAACTCATATATCCACTGTGGTATCTCAAGTCGAAGGATCACTATGCTTGCTCAACTCGAGAAGATTCCTATTGATGTTGGTGTACCATCTATTAGGAAATCTTCAGTGAGTCGTTCAGTGTTTATCAAATAAACACATGCACGTCTATACGAGTCTCCCGAGACTCATGGTTCATTGGGATAAACCATCGGACCAAATCACGATATACGACATGTACTGGTCTCAGCGGATTTTACTAACCGACCCGTGTTAGTAAATCTTGACCAGAAACTTTATTTAAGGATGTACAACTATAGTGTCACTTCCCAATGTCAATTACAAACTACGTTGTAACTGCGCACTACATTGTAAATCCTAGGGTCGATGTCTAATATATACGTATAACTAAATCATATTTAGTTTCAATCTAATCATAATTAGATATCTAATCGTAATTAGATCGAATATGTATATAAAATACAAGAGGTGCTACCATTAAATAAGTAATATTATGGAAAAAGACATTGTTCGTATTTATGAATCGGACATAAATACAATCCAGATTGGCACTCCGAGCATCAACCCTAACAATTTCTCCCACTTGCTCTAGTGTTAATCCACGGTATCATATACACATCTAAATGTGTATCACATACTTATAGCCCTCAAGAGCTCACCTAGCACTCAAGAGGTAGGCAACAACAAGTAAGCCTGCTATTACAAATTGAGTTTGTCCAACTAACCCAATTATTTTCCTTAGCCAACATCATTCATATTTTGTAGAATCCAAGTTCTACATCAATATGACTCAGATGCGACATCAATATTGTGCTATAGCTACTAAGTTGTCTATGTATTTAAGGATCAAATCCAAATACTATGTGACAACCACAAACACAACACTAATATCAAAACTTCTAATCTATAAGGTCACTATGCAATTCATAGTCAATACTTCATAAGTTACAACTAATTCTACTGATTCAGTAGAATCAACGGTGACACTCCCACTGCATCTTTTCTGACTTTATATGACGTAGACCATCTAACATCATAATTAGATTCAAAACTAATTGATCCTAATGGTTGCAGATTATATTCTCCATGAATAAGAAACTCGTTCTTAATATCTCAAAGATCACAAAGAACATGTTTCAAGATCCATTCTATGGTCTAAAACGTATCAAAATAGCTCGTAACTATTACGATTAAATTGATATCCTTAACCGCACATAATCTAGTATTCATTATGCAATCATTATATGATGCATCAGATTGACTAGACATTCTAATCAAATTCTCTTTCGACAAAGGAATCATCCTTTACAAAAGATAAATACTATATACAAGAGACACACTAACTGTCAAACAATTATACTAACTGTCATACAAATAGTTTTAATATGTCCTTTATTAGATCATATCTAAAGCGCGACTAATGAGAGTATCTCACAAGTCTATAGTTTTATATCATATATGAAACCTTATATCAAATATAACAGAGACTACTCCCATTTCTTTCACGGAGAAAATAAGACTTAGGTAAACTTTTTACCTCAAAAACATCTCATGTTACATTAATAATGATAATGTCGTTATGATAAATAACACTAGAAAGAAATTTGTACGCTCCCATGACCCTACTATCAAATATGTATTCTCTATGATTTGATAAAATCAGACAATCTGACTGTATCAAAATTAGAGAACACAGATTTTCGGAAAGCTTATCTGAGTCTACAATAGGCTCTATAAGCTTGTATATCAAACTGTTATCTTAGCAGAATACAAACTCTAGAGCCATTCTAGAATGAACTCTTCAAATAAAGAAACCACAACGGATCTCTCATTCGAAGAAAATATTCAGGAACACCACTTTGTATTCTTTAGCCAAAATACATTGTTTAATATCAACATTAACCAACAAATATTTAATTGTTCAATTAGTGCGACTTGAGACACATTTTCTCAGAATCTACAATAGATTACTGAGTATAATTTTTCTCACTGTCATACTATAAAGGTCAAACCTTTAACAAGCTCACTTTGCTTTTTTACTGCGCAAACAATTTGCACATTTTATGAATGATTTATAACGAAAGCATAATCAAGTTCAAAAATTGATCGTAGTAAGCTACGAACAATTTTAGATCTATGGTTCAATGCTAACTACCGAAATCGATATCAAATATTGCTCCCACTATAAGTTATAGGATAATTTTCTTCGATAAGAAAACATCAGAACCAATAAGTATAAAATACTTTGCAAATGATTCTGACATCCTATTAAACTTATACGGAAGTTGTCTAAGGGTCTTTTCATCTAATTAATTATGTAGTTCCATTACAGTTTATCACTCTCACATTTAACTTCAATAAGTCAAGTCTTTCTACAATTGTCAACATCTGATGTTACACACCAAGTAATAAAACAATTTTATTACACAAGATTATAGAAAAGATATTCTATCAAATAGAATACAATATTCTATTAAAATATATATGGAGGAAATGAACTGTAAGTTAACGGGTATACGGATTCTGATTTCCAATAAGATCCTGATGATAGAAAGTATACATTAGGATTCATGTTTACCCTTAACGGAGGTGTAGTTTGTTGGAAGAGTTCCAAACATGGGTCAACAGTTGATTCCACCACAGAGGCATAATATATTGCAGCTTCTGAAGCTACAAAGGAAGCTGTATGGGTTAGAAACTTTATCATAGAATTGGAAGTAGTCTCAAGTATCGAGAATCTGATTCCGTTATACTGTGATAATACTGGAGCCATTGCGCAAGCAAAGGAACCGAGGGCGCATCAGAAGTCGAAGCATGTGGAACGAAAGTACCACATCATTCGAGAGATTGTGTCGCGAGGGGACATTATCATGTGTAAGGTACCAAGTGAAAATAATGTAGGAAACCCACTTACCAAGGCCATTCCTCCGAAGTTGTTTGATAAACATGTGGAGTCGATAGGTATTAGATACAATCGATATTGGCACTAGAGCAAGTGGGAGAATTTGTTAGGGTTGGTGCTCAGAGCGCCAATTTTATTATGTATTTCCCTGTAAATACTAATGTAACATTTTATTATGAATAAAATAAACCGTTTCTATTATATAACATCTCTTTTTATATGGTAAAGACGTAACAGACCTTAGAATGATTAGTTATGATACTGTTGCAAAAGTGTCGCAACTGACATTGAGTTGTATCATGACATTGTCATTCTTAGACAGTTCTTGGTCAAGGTTTACACTACTTGGTCAGTAAAGTAAACCCGTTGAGACTGATACATGTCGTATATTGGAATCTTGGATTCCAATGGTTTCTCAATGAACAATGAGTCTTGGAGACTCGTATAGACATGTAGGTGTTTATAGCGGATAATTACTGAACGACTCACTTAAGATTCTTAATGGATGGTACACCAACGTCAATAAGAATCTTCACGGGTTGAGTGAGCGTAGTGATTTTTTGACTTGAGATACCACTGTGGATATATGAGTTATCCTCCACACTTAGATGACAGTCATGTCACTGATCTATTAAGATCATATATCCGCATGTTTGTTGGGTGTTGACTGATACTCAGGATATCCTGTGTGTATCAAGAAAGGATCCGTCAGTTCTGTATACAAAGCATATGTATTTAATATGGAATTAGCAATCTTTTAAATCCATGGGCCCGTGGTACAGTGTAGAAATTAGTTCTAAGTGTTATTAAGGGATTGCTAATAGAAATATCGATGTGATTATATCTATAGAGATTTGACGTTTATATCTATATCTCTGGAATAATTTGGATACCTGTGACAGATGGATTATAGGTATGCCATGACCTCGACCTGTATGGTTCAGAGCGTTTATTCGTGTTCGTCATAATTTACGGGTGGGTAGATTATGGACACGAAATTGGATTTCGTGACGGATATGCCTGAACCTAAAGAGTCTCACTAATGAAATATACTCGTATAGTACTAGGGAAACTTTTATGAATAATACTGATTATTTATAAGTCGTTTAACAGTTAAACGAAAGATATATGCAAAGGGACCTAATGGTCATTTCCTAATTAATGTGTATTTCTATTTAATATTTGATTTTATTAAATACATATTAATTAAATGTCAAATTGAGATATTTGACATATATCATTAATATATGTATTTTGATTATTTAATGTAAATATAATACATATATTTAAGATATTTGTATTTAAATATTTAATTATTTAAATGTTAAATAATTAAAGTAATTATTTTATAAATATCTTAAAGTCATGATTAATGTTAGAAAATGGCATCATTTGGTTGGATACACTTGTTAGATTTACTTTATGATAATGGTTATCATTTATAACAAGTAAACTTAGTAAATCAAGATGGAACAAAAATCAAATATTAGATATTTATTATTTCCCCATTTTCGGCCATGTGTGAGGGAGATATAAATTATTTGTTGTTTCATTTTTCATACACACTACAAGTTACCTAAATAATTACAAGTAAAGTTTAAGAGAAATGCTTGAAGATTAAAGTAGAAAGCTTAAAAAAAATTATTTTTTAAGTAATTTCTTATTTTCTTCAACTTGAAAATTATTTCCATGTTCTTAAGCTTCAACATGTGTGTGCTTAGAATTTTCTCTACTATTTAAGCATGTAATTAAATTGGTTTGAAAACTTGTTGGAAAGATGTTGCATGTGTGCTTAATTAAAGTAAGCTTGAAATGGGTTTATAAACTTTCTTTTGATTATATGATAATCATGTTTCCATTCTAGAGTTGTTAGGCCACCCATTGATGACCTAAAATTATTCTTGTGTTGTTTCATTGTGGTGAGACTTGATTAGTGTTGTGAAGATTGATTTAAAGTATTGAATTTGATTAATTTGGTGTAATTTGTCAATTTGAAGAAATTTTAAAATTAGGGTTCTTAACGCTTTTCCAAATTTGGGGCTTTTCATATATGTGTTAAATAATGATTTATATAAGATGTATATTAAATTTGGGATTGATTGGATTTGATTATGACTTATTTTGAACAAGATTGGACTAAATTGCAAATCCTGAAAAGTACTGGGTTGTTTCGGCAATTACAAAAAATTTGGAATTTTTGTTGCAATTTGTATTATGATGTATTGGACATGTATAAATCATTTTTGGATTGATTTTGAATCACTTAAATATGTATTTGACAATTTACGGACCTAAATGAATAAAATACAAACTTTGGGGTCAATTCGGTAATTTTCAAGAAATATGATTTCTTGGGTTAAATTTCAGTTTTTAAGTATTGGGTAATTAAATAAATAATTTTATTTAATTGATCCAAGAAAAAATATTGAAATCGGAAAATTTTGATTTTCCGCGTTCTGCTTGCGTTTCAGGGTATTCCCTATAAAACCCCAACAACTCTGACGTGTGCAAGACAGCCCCTAACCTTAATAGTTAAGGTTTGATTTCCTACCAGTTCATGTCTGAGTCATAGGAACAGCTTCAGAAGGAACTCTATTCAAAAGATGAACTGCAGTAAGGAGCGCATAGCCCCACATGTAATAAGGTATATCAATATAACTCAATATAGAGCGAACCATATCCAATAAAGTTCGATTTCTTCTTTCAAACACTCCATTGTGCTATGGAGTACTCGATGAATTTTTCAGTTTGCTTTTCTACTTCATTTTGAATTCTTTGAACCTTTCAAAAGTTTCCGATTTATGTTTCATCAAATAAACATAACCATATCGTGATAAATAATCGGTGAAGATAATAAAGTATGAATATGTTAGGGATATGCCCTATACCCAACTTGTGGATGGGCTATATGTACATGTATTTGTAATATTTTCATTAATTAATAAAATGGCAGTCTTTATTATATGTGTCTTACATAACTTATATGAATCATCAACACTGTAATAAAGCCCTTGGAGTAATAAGACGATGGCTTCCACGCCTTATGAGAATAATTACTCTTAAATGTTCCTAGTCATAGTTTTGTGAATAATCTGGGCGTTCACAAAGCGGAGAGACTAGCATGATGATATGATCCGTCCTTAAGTGGGGTAGCTGATCTCATAGGCTACTAGCAGAGATCTGTCCGCTTGGTATATCACATTGATGCATGAGTTGCTCGTGTCCATCGAACTAACCGCCGAAAGTTTTCATATGGAGTGTTTATCCTATGTGTCTGTGAGAACTTTCATGTATCGATTATATGACTAGTCCTTAGACTTGAGGTCTTTACAATCTTATGTGTGGATCAAATAACTTTGACATTCTCCTTCCCCGGTTCAAAAGATCCGATCATAAGGGTATGATTGGGTCATTTGTTGAAACACATGAAGTTTGTAAAGATACAACAGAGAATCGCCACTCTCTCGGATAATATTTTCTTATAAGAGTAGTATTCCAGTTCGCGGGTTGATATGTGTGATCAGTGCTTGAGACTATGGCCATAGCGGAAGAATCATGTGAGATTCTTGGGTTAGCACGATTCATGACACTATCAACAACATACATTTGACCATATGGGTAGACACTTTCCATATCCTAGGTCAATAGATGGGGATACAGTGAGGCGATGGACCGTATCATATGTAAATCACATACAGAATGGGTATATATATATATATATATATCTTTCCTTCTCATTTGGAGGCCTTGGCATGTTGCTAGATGTCAACCTTGGTCATTGAAATCGAACGACCATCTGATCGGAGGATAATTTATGTTCGATTAAATTATCACGATTCATTTCATGTCCAACTTGAGGGGAACCCAAAAGGTCACACACAACAAAGTCGAAATCAATGGTTAACAGTGCACAATACATATTTAACAGCATATATGATTGATGTAGGAATTGTTCATAAATGGTTCAATGTGTTTAATTATTGAACAGATCATTTATGAGGTTCCATAGTGGCTTAGGGATTGGTGAATGACGATAGGGGCACTTTGGGAATTGGATTAAGTAGATTAAAAAAAGTACTATTCAGGTGAATAGTAATGTGTGAATAGTAATTTTTTTATTTATTTTTGTTATTTATTTGAATTCCAATTCGGCCCAAACTCTTATTAGGGTTTTATTATCTCATTAAACCACTAAATTAAGATCCAATGGCTAAGATTAAATTGGCTTTTATCCCACATCAGATTATCAATTAATTTTGTTGTCTTTGGAGCACTATATAAACCTAAAGAATTCTTCATAAATTTTTACACCAAACCTTTCAAATCTTGGGTTTATATAAGTGAGCAACTCTAAAGTTTTAAGAGTAAGCCACTGATTTTAAGGATCCTTAAGTCTTATTGACTAGAGGTACCTCGAGTTAAAGGTTTTGAGGTATTTGCCTAGGCTAGTACCAAGGGCAAAATACCCATGCACTCAAGGCGTAGTCTTGCCGTTGAGTTTTGGCTTTGGTGTGTGCATCTTTGGAGGCCACACACTTGGGTGTCTCTTTGGAACGTGGAAGAGCTTGCTGAGTTCGAGAAAAGCTTGTAGATTGGAGGGAAGACTGGAGGTGTCTACGGTTCAAGTAAGTCTTTTTCTTTCTTTATTTTAATTAGAGTTCTTATGATAGCTAGCATATTTAGGTTTATGTTCTTTGCATGTTTTATGAGTTTTATGCTTAGAATATATAGTAACATGCCTAGACGTGTAGAATAATAAAAAAAAATGGGTATTGGGCAAAGGGAAATCGGCATCATAATTTTAATTTTCCGCTGCGCACTCGCGGCCGCTTCCCAACAAAATAGCCACTGTGAGTAGTAAGACTCATGGGACCACATACATCAGAATGTACTAGTTCAAACAAGTTAGAGGCTCGATGTCCTACACCGGAAAATGAGACTTTTGTCATTTTACCATGAATGCAAGATTCACAAATAGGGTAAGGCTCAATAGTGAGATTCTCAATCAAACCATTCCTAACCAACTGGGTCAGGCGTCGTACGCCAATATGACCTAACTTCATATGTCATAGTTTAGTATTATTGATATTAGATCTACTTTGTTTATTAGTCCAAATATTCAAAATATCTCTCGATGTATGCAAAATATAATGACCATTCTCATTTGGATATTCAAGGATAGGAATATTATCTTTATCATATAAATACAAAGAATAGTTCTTAATATTTACACAAAAAACATATGTATCTAATTGTACGGTCCAAATTTGGATCCAAGGGTAAAATCATCATTTCACTTCCGGACCAACAACATTGAAAACCTAAGTGATCTCACAAGCCTATACCCAAGAAAAAACCTTACTAAGGTGGCCAACTAACTTGCCAGCTACCCAAACCTAAAACGTCCAAATCAATGTTAGTAACTCCCCCCACATAGTTAGCCATTTTGGACAACCAACGAATGAGCAATTAATGGAGGAAATAAACACACCTCTCAAGAGAATATAAAAGGAAGAGGTCATCCATAGCAAAGGGGCGAGTTATTTCTTCTGGAGCTTGAGCATTCTCATTTCGGCTCTCAAAGCATTTCATTCCTGAAACACCAACCCACCGTCCTCACGGCAGTCAACGGAGGTCAAGGTAAACTCTAACCTTGTACTCCCAACGCTATTCAGCTCGTTACCACCACTGACTTGGGCGTCGGAGTGCCTACGATATCCACCATACCGGTGGGTATGAAAGCCCCGCTCACTCTATCATTGTTTTACAGGATCGCTAGCGCCCCCATCCTACGAATTCTCGATTATGGACCTCCTGCGAAATCCAGTTCCCATAATTTGGCGCCCACCGTGGGGCTTTAGTGATTGATAATAAGAAAATATCTCTCATTCTACGATCCTTTCAACACAACAACTCATGGCATCCAGTAGCGAGTAGACGCCATATCCAGTGACCGCACAATAAGCCATCCTCTAAGAACGGTTACGAGCATTGGAAGAGGAGAACTGTGTTAGGGATATGCCCTATACCCAACTTGTGGATGGGCTATATGTACATGTATTTGTAATATTTTCATTAATTAATAAAATGGCAAGCTTTATTATACGTGTCTTACATAAATCATCAAACATTGTAATAAAGCCCTTTGAGTAATAAGATGATGGCTTCCACGCCTTATGGGAATCATTGCTCTTAAATGTTCATAGTCATAGTTTTATGAATAATCTGGGCGTTCACAAAGCGGAGAGACTAGCATGATGATATGATCCACACTTAAGTGGGGTAGCCGATCTCATAGGCCACTAGCGGAGATCCGTTCGCTTGGTGTATCACATGGATGCATGAGTTGCTCGTGTCCATCGAACTGACCGCCAAAAGTTTTCATATGGAGTGTTTATCCCATGTGTCTGTGAGAACTTTCATGTATCGATTATATGACTAGTCATTAGACTTGAGGTCTTTACAATCTTATGTGTGGATCAAATAACTTTGACATTCTCCTTCCCTGGTTCAAAAGATCCGGTCATAAGGGTATGATTGGGTCATTTGTTGAAACACATAAAGTTTGTAAAGATACAACAGAGAATCGCCACTCTATCGGATAATATTTTCTTATAAGAGTAGTATTCCAGTTCGCGGGTTGATATGTGTGATCAGTGCTTGAGACTGTGGCCACAGCGGAAGAATCATGTGAGATTCTTGGGTTAGCACGATTCAAGACACTATCAACAACATACATTTGACCATATGGGTAGACACTTTCCGTACCCTAGGTCAATAGGTGGGGATACAGTGAGGCGATGGACCGTATCATATGTAAATTGCATACAGAATGGGTTTATATATATATATATATATATATATATATATATATATCTTTCCTTCTCATTTAGAGGCCTTGGCATGTTGCTAGATGTCAACCTTGGTCATTGAAATCGAACGACCATCTGATTGGAGGATAATTTATGTTCGATTAAATTATCACGATTCATTTCATGTACAACTTTAGGGGAACCCAAAAGGTCACACACAACAAAGTCGAAATCAATGGTTAACAATGCACATTACATATTTAACAGCATATATAATTGCTGTAGGAATTGTTCATAAATGGTTCAATGTGTTAATTATTGAACAAATCATTTATGAGGTTCCATAATGGCTTAGGGATTGGTGAATGACGATAGGGGCACTTTGGGAATTAGAATAAATAGATAAAAAAAATTTCTATTCACGTGAATAATAATGCGTGAATAGTAATGTGTGAATAGTAACTTTTTGTTGTTGTTATTTTTGTTATTTGTTTTGAATTCCAATTCGGCCCAAACTCATATTAGGGTTTTAGAATCTCATTAAACCACTAAATTAAGATCCAATGGCTAATATTAAATTGGCTTTTATCCCACATCAGATTCTTAATTAATTTTGTTGTCTTTGGAGCACTATATAAACCCAAAGAATTCTTCACAAATCTTTGCACCAAACCTTTCATATCTTGGGTTTATATAAGTGAGCAACTCTAAAGTTTAAGCATAAACCACTGATTTTGAGGATCCTTAAGTCTAATTGACTAGAGGAACCTCGAGTTAAAAGTTTTGAGGTATTGCCTAGGCTAGCACCAATGGCAAAATACCCGTGCACTCAAGGCGTAGTCTTGCCGTTGAGTTTTGGCTTTGGTGTGTGCATCTTTGGAGGCCACACACTTGGGTGGCTCTTTGGAACGTGGAAGAGCTTGCTGAGTCGAGAAAAGCTTGTAGATTGGAGGGAGGACTGGAGGAGTCTTCGGTTCAAGTAAGTCTTTTTCTTTCTTTATTTTAATTAGAGTTTTTATGATAAGTTAGCATGTTTAGGTTTATGTTCTTTGCATGTTTATGAGTTTTATGCTTAGAATATATAGTAACATGCCTAGGCTTGTAGAATAATCAAACAAATGGGTCTTGGGCATAGGGAAAGCGGCATCATAATTTTTATTTTTCCGTTGAGCACTCACAGCCGCTTCCCAACAGTGGTATCAGCGTGCCATTTTTGGATTGATTAGTTATCACTCATTTGAACTCAAAATTGGGTGTTTAAAAGCTCGTTGGAACCCCCTAAACTTAATTTTAGGTATAAGTTTGCATGATTGGTTAAGATTTGTATTGTGAAATTGCATTTAAAGTTCACGCTTCTTCAGAAAAACGTGAATAGTAAATTTATTTGAATAAAATAAAATGCAATATCATAATTAAATATTAATCAAAGTTATTTATTGCCTAAAATAATTCCAACATATTAAAACTCATATGCTTGATGATTCTATGTATGATTAGAATTGACATGATTATTTTAGGGTGCAAGCATCTAGAGACTTTCTAAGAAATAAAGAGTGTATTGCTTATCCCTTAGCTCAGTAATTATTCCGTGATGAACTTAGAGATTTATTACCTTTAAGGCTAATAAATATAAATCACTTGTTTATAATAAAATACATTATAAAAGATACAAGTGGGGTGGGACCAAGGCGTTAATAAAACTTTCCAAACTAAAGTTAATTTAACCAAATGTATTACTAGAGTTAGATAATGATTTGGTGTCTTCCTTCACTCATTACCTTTTTATAGCCAAAAGGAAAAGCTGTGAAAACATCTAGATAATCATTTACTCAAAGCTTACCTTAAAGCATATTTAAAGTTTTGGACTAATTTGGAGGATCTATTGTTTATTTTTGTCACCAAGACGATAAGAGCCTAAGAGGTAAGGGTATTTAAGAGAGTTCGCTCCACCATCCATCTGGGGAATTTTCAATGGAAGAATCCATTTGACAGTTATTCACTTAAACTTGCTAAAATCCTCAATAATAATTTAAGTCTAAAATTTGCCTCCCATTGTAAAGTATGGACCCAAATGGTTTAAACCGTATTGGCAGTACTATGCTTTACCAGACTGACCAATACCAATTTATCCCTAAATCGTACTATTGACAATGGTTTGACTTTTCCGAGTCATAAGACGCAACGACCCTTAGGTGTGGTCTTATAACTTAGTGGCAAAGATTGGGTGTCCACAATGACTAGAATAAGCTATGGCATGTTTGATTGCCCAACCGAATGATCAAGGAATTGTGATTTATATCATAAATTGGTTGGGAACCTACCTAATTATCATATTTTATAACGACCGGCCCTAGTCGGAGTTATGAAATGATGATAATGGGATCCTTGCCCACAAGAAATCCATCATATTGGGGTTGATGCGATTTGCTTAAAATTTTAAAATAATTGAGTGAGAGCAAATTCATAATATTAAAAGCCCATGTTATTATGAAACATTAATGAAAACAAATTCCTAATTTTAACATTCTCTCTTAACAGGTGGGTTAAAATATTTCACAAACATTCAAATGGCAAATAGAGTATCACTTCGTTCCATCCTTGATGAGCATAAGCTCAAAGGGGACAACTACAATGACTGGTTAGAAACCTTAAATTGTCTTACGACAAGAAAAGATTTTCTATGTTCTTAAAAGACCATTCCCCCTGAACCCGCAGAAGATGCTGACAAAAATACATTCGATGCTTGGAAGAAACACGTCGATGATGATGAGCAAGCAGTTTGCATAATGCTTGGCTCTATGTCGGACGAACTTCAGAAAGCTCACGAAGATATGGATGCTCAAACCATCATCTTTTACTTGAAGGAGTTGTATGCAACTTCCGTTCATACCGTGAGATTTCAAGTGTCATGTGCCTTATTCCAAACAAGGTATAAGCAAGGATCTGTTAGTGGACATGTGATTAAGATGATTGGCCACATTGAAAAATTGGCCAACCTCGGGTTCATCATGGATCATGAGATATGTCAGGATCTAATTCTTCAGTCCTTACTAAAAGAATTCTATAACTTTATTATGCAGTTTCATCAGTCTGATAAAGAAGCTACTTTAGCAGAATTGCACAATCTGATAAAGCAAGCAAAAAAGGACTTGAAATCGGAGCTTAAAACCTCTGTCATGCTTACAGGTACAGACCTGAAACCAAGAGGCCCAAAGAAAAATAAGGGCAAGGCCAAGGCTCTAGATCACCTAAAGCCCAATGGTAAGGTGGAGAAGAAAAAAGGAAAGGGAAATGTTTCTTTTTTTTGGAAAGAAGGGTCATTGGAAGAAAGACTGCAGATCCTTGAAAGCCAAGGAAGCTAGGGAAGCCCAAGAGGCCAAGAAGCCTAATGCTTCAGGTATGTTGTATATGATTGAACTGTTGGACAATTATGACCCATAGCGTCACTATTTGTAAAAGACATTGTGGTTTTTGTACAAATTAAAATAGTAAACAAATGGAAATTACATTTTATCAT
>SKCR01048368.1:0-40302 GCA_019454045.1 Zanthoxylum bungeanum | reverse complement strand
AAGATGGAGATCAGTAGGGGAACAATGAGCTTCAACTTCTCTTGCAGCCACACCTATAAAAAACATGTGTGCGTTAGTTCGCTGGGTTGAAAACCTGAAAAAGCGGCCTAAGCAAAAATTAGAACGGACCGCTGGTTGAAAATTCGAAATGACAACCTAGGAAAAATTTAAGGGATACTAATAAGAGTAAAAGGCTCCCCAGAAATCGGTTGGCAGGTTTCTGTTTGATCTCGTCCAAATGATGAAGCTTCTCGCTTAGGATGACAAAAGAGAGATCATAGCCACACCTGACACCTTGAATAATATGGAGCAGCCGGTAATCACCTCTTCCACTATCACGCCTCTTCAAAAGGTATCAGGCCAGAATGCAAAACATGACTACACTCTTCCAGCGGTGGGATCCAACCTCCATGTTAGAATAAGCTTCCAAAAATGCCTTCAACTCAATATACATGGGGCATGGTATTACTTTCTCCAACTCGTTGGGGTTAAAAAGAAAAGTTTCAGAGGCTTTTAGATGGTACTGACTCCTGAAAAAGGGCACCACTAGAGGAGTGGAAGAAAGAAATCGAAGACCCAGAATAGCAGCAAACTCCTCAGGCATGGGACATAACTTATGACCATGGAAGCATAAGTTGTGGTTTTCAGCGTTCTAGAATGTCGAAGTAGCCTTTAGGAAAACATAGTTTACCTTTACATAGTGAAAGGATATACAACCATACATTTATTCATACACAGAAGCATCATAAGTTCCAGACTAGCAATGAATTAAAAGCATCATAAATTGAAATAAAATTGAAAATAATACGATGTTTCTATTAATTGAAGTTGAAAGTCTTACACAAAATTTCTTTACAAGCATAATTTTTTTTACAAAAAAGAAAAAAAAATGCTATCATATTCATCAGAAGATTCATCCCCATCAGCCTCATTCTCATCAGCCTCATTTTCCTCAACAGAATCATGCCTAGGCACCGTCTGTGCATTTTGGGACTGTAGCCCCTTCGTATGGACCTCTCAGCGGCTGTCCTGGGTCCGTAAAGTGGTGAAGCACTGCTTAATGAGTCAAACCGGCACTGAAGGTCCTGATGAACCCTAACATGCACCTACATATCTTCGACGCGATGCTGTAATTAGAAACCGA
Organism: Zanthoxylum bungeanum; assembly: GCA_019454045.1. Lineage (NCBI taxonomy): Eukaryota > Viridiplantae > Streptophyta > Magnoliopsida > Sapindales > Rutaceae > Zanthoxylum > Zanthoxylum bungeanum. Next base: position 39,158 of record SKCR01048368.1, on the reverse strand, counting down.
GTAAGAATGTTAGAAATCCATGCATACACGCATATATGCATACATATATACATGATGACTCTTATCTATAGGTACATGGTAGGAGAAGCTCTGAGAGGTCAATGCCACCTTCGTTGTCTGTGTCATGCGGTAACATTGATCTGCAAACTCAAAAGGAACCTGCAACATGGTTTGATTAGTATCGAGAACTCAGCAGAAAAGAGAAAATAAGCATTTGAAGAAACTTATATGTATAGCATTCGCCGAAGTATCCATCACCTCATCTTCAAAGACAACGATCGGACATCATCCACCCTACATCACCGCAAACTACGCCATGGACCCATCGTGCTGGGAATTATATCAGAGGAAGTCGATGCTGACGAAAAAGATGGATCATGTCTATAAGAAGAAGCTCGGGCCTGAGCCTGTCTAATGAACGATGCTAGATCCACTGACGCACCACCCTTCTACTCCTCCTCAACATCATATGAGTGAAGTTCGTGGCGTATCTTGTCGCCTCTTTTGTGAGCCTGCATCACGAATCATGTCAGTAGAAAACATAGATTTGAAGGGGAATTCAGAAAGACAACTACTAGTACATACCCGAGTATCTTGGTGAGGCTCGGATAAAGGCAGGGCCCAAAGAGAGAAGAACGGGCCCATTGCCGATATTCAACCTCCACCAAAACATACTCGGTAGGGAAGCCATTCAAGACCGCTATCATATTCTCTCTATCAATTCGGAGACCAAATAATATAGAGGGAGGCATATAGTCTTGAACTCCAAGTGCCAGAAAAAACACACGCTCACCTAGGTACTATAGTCGCTGGTTAGTACCTATGAGAAGCAGACGCAACCCATTCTTCTAAAAGAAAAAATGAGTAGACTCTGATAGGTCATCAATAATGGTCCCCCACTAGGCCGTATCAATATGAAAAAAATAAGAAGAAGTGTTGGCTAGAGACAAAAGGAGAAGAATCAAAAAATGGAATTGAATATGACTCACCATGCTTAAGGAGAGCTCATTCAGATGAGCTATGTTCACACTCATTTCGTGGGACTCAGCCGACCCTACTGTAGTCTCATCCTAACGAGATAGGCTATGGAACATGACCTCCTCTCGATAGATGGGAAAAACCATGCAAGCACCCAAAACTCATACGCCCAGGCCTTTGACAACATAAAGTAATAGGGTAAGTCGCCAGTCATGTAGAAACAAAAAGGTAACACAGTAAGGGCATATACCTCAACTATAAATTCATAGTATTGGACATACAAACTATTGCAATAACATCGATCTAGTCCCCGCACCAAGGTAGGGGAACCTCAATCTCACTCTCGTGTCCAAGTCGCAGAGAGGTGGCATAAGGCACATGTCGACTGAGTTGGCTGCATCAACAAATAAGGTGCATCCAATCATATTTAGAAAGAACGACCACATGAGCTGATTGACCTTCCACTCGCTAGTGGGATCTCTCATCTCCAAATAAGACTGTAGCTCCCTCTAGGGAATGACATTGAAACGGACAGTGGGGACGACCCCCAGCAAGCGACGGATGTAGCCAGCCTAAATGGTTGGAGAGTATATGCCTCCATCAAACTCTAATAGACTTCCCTCGCAGGGGATGCCGATGATGTAGGATAAGTCCATCGAAGTCACAGTCATCTCCCTGATTGGCAGATGAAATGTATGAGTCGTGTCCATCCACTACTCTACCAAGGCTTGAAGCCCTCGCTCGTCATGTTTCCTAGAGTGAGTGGAGATACAATAAATGAATGGGGAGAAGAAAGCTCATTATACAACCTTCGGACACTAATGGGGTTATCACTAGCCTTCAAGTGTAAAAAATCAATATGTAAATGGCATAATCAGATTAGTTAAGTGTTGAAAACGACAAAATGATGGCCTGAGATGGCCTGGGGAGTGGTCACATAACACATAAGCACGATTCAAATATTTTATGTTGACAATGATGTCTAGCAGGACATAAAATATATTGTGCTGGATATTCGAGAAACGTTCAGACAGACATAAATCAAGGTTTACACAGTTCAAAAAAGTACAAATAGACGCGAACAAAAGAGGAAGAAAGAAGCTTACCAGCTCAATATGGGAGCAAACATGGTCTCCTAGAGACATGAGAGTATGGATAACATCCCCGTATTTGAGGTCGTACGCCTTTTAGCGGCCGGAAGCATGTTATGATGAGGAGACGAAAGGTAAATGTGGGTCTTCAGGTGCACGGTTAGGTGCTGGGAGTCCTAGCCAAGATATTATCGATGATGGTGGCTTGAAAATAACGAAGGATTAAGTAAAGTTGACCGGAGATAGCTTGGGAGCGAAATGGCTGGGTGGAAGTTTTTTTGGGAAGAAGAATGTCTTGGTGAAAAATGAGGGCATGTCTTAAAAAAATCGGCCGGACATTTTTAAAAAATCAAGTCGGACGTGTCTTACAAAAGATGAAATATAGCTGTGATGAGCACCAGGTTTGTGTGTCGTACACCTGAAGGGGATCAAAAGTGAATGTAAGCTTTTAACCCTCATTTGAAGGGATGATGATCTTTGTTAGCCGATCAGACAGACGCTCAGTGGATTAGAAATAGAGAGATTATTCCAGAAGCAGAATGTCAAGGAACCGATTTGGTAAGTAGAACAACAGATAATTCTGGGAATGGATTAGAGCCTCGAAATTGAGGAGAAATATCAGACAATTCCGGGAATGGAGATAAAACAAGAGACAACTCCTGGATTGGTGTGCAAACTTTGGGAATGGGTTCGAAACGTCACGAAAAACTATGATAATGAAGTAGAGCCTCGAGAATGAGGACAGACACAGACAACTCAGGGAATGGAGCAATGCCTCAGAAATTAGGACAAAATAACATACGACTCCGAGAATGAGGTATTTACTTTGGGACATGGGGTCGAAGCATCACAGAGAACTCCGGGAATGAAGTAGATCATCGAGAATGGGACAGGAGATCGAAGCATCTCACAGTCGGGATCGAAGCATCGGTGGACCTGAGGGTCCATCAACTCTCACAAAGTTACATACTAGGATCGAAGCATCTCACCACCAATTGAAACATTGAAAGGTCTGAGGGCCCATCAATCGACAAATAAACTGTTAAAGGACCAGGTAAGTCTGGCTACGCCCGATAAACTAGGCAAGTAAAAATACATGCATGATTTTGATCGACTTGTCATTGTCACATAGTGCACCAGCCTACCAAAGTGGGGGCGACTGTAGACAGCCTTTTATAGGATCACCACATGATGGTTTGGAAAGTTTCAAGGTTAAATACTATAAGAGAATAGAACTCTAAAGAATTCTGAAAATAGCTAAGTTCGTCCGGACATCACCTATGTTCTGCCAACCTTTTCTCATTACAAAATATTCGGCCGGATATATATTTGAAACACTAAATCTGGCTATACATATGGCAATCTATCGGTGAGTTTGCAGATTTTCAATTATTGAAATCAGAGGATCTGATTAAAGTCCGGCCAGGCACATATCTAAAATAATATCCAGTCGGACATATATCAAGCTATCAGTTAGTGTGCATATTGACAATTACTGAAATCACGAGATCTGATTAATGTCCAGCTGGAGATAGATTGAGCTTTAGGTGACAATGTATATTAGCAATCACTGGAATCAGGGACGGGATTTGATTTCCCCTTCCTTTTTCAATCACACTTGAGCACTATAAAAAAGAACCCAGATTTTTCACAAATGGACTTAATATGAAATCTGGGTGGAAAAACTGTAGTCCTGAAACTGTAGTCTGAAATGTTAGACAGTTTATAAGAGAAAAAAATAGTGAGAATAATCTATGAATTTCTTGGCATTTTCCCCTTCCAGCAAGCAATCTGGAAATTTTCTAGCTTTCAGAGATGATTTCTGAGTCAGCTACATCTAAGGTATGACTTGAGGGCTCCCTAATTTTATTTCTACTATATTATGTATTTTTTATTTCCGATCTAACATAGTTTCTCCAGCCGAACGTGACAAATGTCTAGCTGGACATGCACAATATCTCAAAAATGTTCGGCCAAATCTAAAAAACATCCGACCGTGTTGCGATTATTACTATTTTCATTGTGTTATTACTATTGTTTATGTTTTATATTAGCTTCATTATTGCCATGTTATTTCTAGTTTGTTATTATTGTTGCAATGCAAAATTTTATATATTGTCTTTCTGGTTCACGTAGAATATCTGGCCAGACTTGAGATACGTCCGGCTGGACATTCATAATGTGAAATATATCCGGCCAGGCTTCTCCGAAGCCAGGCCGGTGAGACATGTACCCTATTCATTTTAATTATTATTTTATTACTATTATCTCTACTTTACAGTTGATTTATTATTACTATGTCATTATTGCTTCATTATCACTGTTAGCTACTTATGATTCTGCGTTTTTATCTTTCTAGTTTAAGAAGAATATATGGCCAAACTTGAAACATATCCGGTCAGACAATAATAACATGAAAAATGTCAAGAGATATATATTATATTATATTCAGTTAGTGTTTTATAATTACTTTTATTATTATTAATGATTGTATCATTTTATGCTTTAAATTGTTATTGCATGATGTTGTATTATAAGATATATCAATACCTCTTTTCAAACCTGTGTATCATACTGGCATCAATAAATAACCATTCTGAACAAAAACAAGTTTAAGGTCGGCACATGCAAGCGGTGTAGTGTTGGGATAGATGATTCAGAGCTTCATGTAATGTAAACAGAATTATATTTTATGAAATAAAATGATGCATTATTCATTTATCAAAGTGTATTTTTAATATCACATATTGTAAATTATCTTGTTTACCCTAGATTACTCATGTACCTCCAGACTTAGTGTATGAATGTCATACACAAGAGGATTTATGTCTAAAGTTAGTAATCTAAAATAGTCCATAGAGAGCAAACAAATAAGGTACTTTGTTTGTGGTTTATCTATAATTGCGGTCTATTCTATATTTTTATTGCGACCTTGATCTGGGATCGTCCATATGAAGACATGAGAATGGAGGCACATTATATGATTTGATCATATAGGGCTGGATCCGTTAAATAAATAAATTCATTTCAATCTACTAGATGGTCATATATGGATTGATCTTAATTCTGAGTGTACTATGAACTCCTGTATGGCAGGCTATGTCATTTGATTTACAAAGGTGAGGCTGGTGTAGCAATCCCGACCAATAGCTACGTACTTTGGGGACATGGTTTGGTGTGTAGCTGGGATCGTTTTACATAGATATGGAGTTCACTCATTCTTGCGAGAAGTAGAGAAGTATCTTCCTTAAGGATTGATTCGGTACTTGAACGGTTAGAACGCTCGAGTCTGTCTATTAATGGTTATGAATAAATCATTCATTAGAGAATCAATGGTACTTAAGGTAAAAATAATTAGAGAGGTATAATGGACATTTTGACCCATCTCTAATTCTGAGATACTCTTGAAAGGACAATCCGTATGTAATGACTATATCGATAGACACCGACATGGTTCAGCTTAATTTATCTATCTTCGGCAACGAGAGTGCAGGTTCGGGTTTTTAATGGAATATCCCGGAGTTAATAATTCAGAATAATTAATTAAGAGTTTAATTAATATTCTGTGATTATTGGAGCTCGGAACCGTAGTCCATTTGGTCATCGTGCTAGCTCGATATATTGTAGCAGATTAAATATAATTGGATAGTCCAATTATATACTCATATATATATATATTATTAATATGATTAATAATTTTATTTTGTCACACTTGAAACTATAAGTTAAACTTAATATATGGTTTTTATAATTATATGATAATTATTATAACATTATTAAGTTATAATATATATAAAATTTAATAAAGAGTTTAATTTTGAATTTCCAAAAATAGTCTTTGGAAACTCTTGGATTGGTTTTGGAAGTTACACCTTTTTAAAATGTAATAAATTTTTATTTTTGTAAAATCTCTTTAATTATGGTAATTAAAAATTTAATGTTACAAAAATTTCAAAAAAAATTGGAGGGGTGGCCGAATTCTCTTCATGGGGAAAGGGAAGGGTTTGTTTATTTTGGAAATAAAAAAACCCTAGGTATAAAAAGAAAATTATATTTTATTTTTGCCTAACCTAAGCCATTCTAACCCTAGCCACCCTCTCCTTGTTCAAAGAATTCTCTCAAGTGTTGAGAAAAGAAAACAAAAGAATAAGTGAAAAACCAAAAGAATATCTTATGTGATTTTCATCTCTAAGGAGTTTAGAGATTTGTTTTATGAGGATAGCCCGCTCTTTGTTTTTTTGGTAACAAGATATAGCACGAAAGGCTATTTGGTATCGAACAAAAACTCATCATCTCCTCCTTCAAATATACCACACGGCACTGAGCACTTTTATGCTCACTACCGTACACAAAAGTTGTGTAACGAGGCTCGGTTTGAATTCCTTTTGATCCAGAATTTTAGGGGAACATATATGGGTGTTTTAGGATTGTGTTGGGGATGTTTTTAATGAGTTGGAATGTCATTTTTTCTGCCAAGATCCACTACTGACTCTAGCTGCTTTCATTCTAAGATTTTGACCCTCTCGACCAGCCTTTATTTCTTCAAGGTTGTTTTCTCTATGGCCAAGGTTGCTCTTTGAATTTTCTACTTAATGGTCTCTTACGTTTCCAGAGCAGTGACTATCTCAAAAGCTACATCTTAATTTTGGACAGCAAACAATCTTGATCTTTGTCTTTCTTCAGCCATTTTCACACTGTTTCTCTGGCATTCTCACTTTTATCTTTAATTCCTCAAAATGATAGTTTTTTTAAGGTCATGTGGTGATGGTGAGTATGCTCCTTATCATACGTGTTGTGCTCATGCAACACTAATAAGTTATTTCTCTTGACAATTTTATTTTACGAGCAAATTTTCTAACATGCAAGCATTCAAAATTGATTCTACTTTCTCAGATGTATGATATAATAGATATTACGAAATTCCCAAGTACTTATAGAATAGAGATGCATGAAACATATATTTTATATTAGTCGGTCATGCACATTAAAATTTTTCTAATTTTTCGATGCATGGGCTGAAATTTAAACATATCAGTCTCTTATTTCTGTGAAATACAACCTTATGCACGAGTTCAGGTTCCCTACTGAGTCATTATTTTTAGGCTATTTTGAACTCACTCAGCATACCCAAGCATGGTTTTGTTGCTTGTATATGAGGCAGAACTCGAGTGCAATGAGTCACATATTTTTTTCAACTTTAAATTATTTGTGCTCACCATCCCTTCATTACACAAACTTACTAAGCATATTATAGTTAATACATGTAAGTATTTCATATAAGAATGGCATAGAATTCAATCTTAAGTTGAACATTTCATGTTTTGTGAGCATTTCATGTTCTCCATCCATTTTCAACGGTTTAAGGTGAATACATATAAAAAATGCAATCATTTTATTCAATTTTTACTAAGAAGAACATAATACTTTGATATCATCCCCACAGATAATGCCAATTTGATGTGGACGGTAAACGTGAGATAACGAAATAGTATTTGTTATCTTCAATTTGATGGGCATGGCCTTTGAAGTCTAATTGAATTTTGGGTTTTGTTCTGAAAGCTTTTTATAATTGGGTCTGCTTAAGTGTGTTTATAGGTTAGGGTCTTCCCCTTCTTACTTTATGTTTGCAATTAAGTTGCTAATAAAATAGTGTAGTTTGCAATGCTTTAATTTTATTAGTGAGAAGTTATTCTTCCCAACCTCTTAGCTAGAAGCTTATTAGCTTATATAAGGTTATATGTGTGCATGTGTCGATTTCTTATTGACACTTGTCCATAACTGGACTATCCTTCATATGAATGGTGTATCTTTGGCATGATACATGCTCTAATATGGCATTAGGTGTAATTATATGTATTATTATGTATGTTAAAATAAATGGATGGCCATTAAAGTCCACTAATCTCAGATGGTGATATATGTGACATCATATACTTCAAAAAACTGATATTGAGGTCAGAATACTTTCGATGTACTCTGATGGTAGTGAGTTCTCTCTGGAATAGGTCAAGCTCGGATTAGACTGAGCTCGGAGTGTCTCCATTATGGAGTGAAATGACCTCGAAGTGACGTTACTTCGAGGTCGGGGTCTAACCTCTCTATTTAATTCATTATTTCTCTAAAAGTCTTTGAACTTTGAGGGTCAGTCTGGCCTCTATTGTATACTAGTACGATAGTACCATGACATATGTGCCCTCATATTGGACCTTTGTCTGCTAATAGTAGTTCCACTAAGGAGGCATGCTGAGGGAGAACTGCATGTCCATATGTGTCCCTGGTTGCAGGGCTAAATCTAAGCACCTGCAGATGATATCCACTTTTAAGATCAATTTTAGAGAATATTTTGGAACCATGTAACTCATCAAGCATAACATTTAATCTGGGAATAAAATAATGATACTTTACTGTGATGTTATTGATAATGCGACATTCTACCCACATTTGCAATGACATATCCTTTTTAGGCACAAGTAGATTGGTACTGCACAAGGACTCATGATTTCCCTTACGTATCCTTTTTCCATAAATTCCTCCACTTGCCTTTGAAGCTCATTCGTCTCCTCCTGATTACTTTGATAAGCTACTATATTAGGGATGACTGTTCCAGGTACGAAGTCGATTTAATGCTCGATTCCTCTAATGGGTGGTAGCCCACTAGAAATGTTCCTTATGAGTACATTCTTAAACCCCTGCAAAAGTGAAGAAACATAAGGAAAAAGTATAGAATCTGATTTAGTCAAGAAAAAACCGTAGAGTCTTTATAGAGCAAAAGCAACATGGCTTGTTAGTTTTAAATTCTCTTCTCACTTCGCCCTCTTTCAAGTAAAAGTTCTTCTTCACTCTATCATCTTTCTCTCATTCTCACGCGATCTTAACCTCCTCAAGTACACTCGCGACCTTAGGTCCCCTCTCAACCTTAACATTATTTTTCTCCATGATGTCTAAGGTTGTGGCCTCATTTTATTTTTCTTTGTCCATCTCAGCTTGTAATTTCACTTGATCATGGTGGACTTACATAGTTTTCAATGGGGTGTAGAGTAATGGACTTCCCTTAATATTGGAATGTGAACTTATTCTTATTCCCATCATGCATAGCCTTCTTTTCAAATAGTCAATGCCTACCCAAAAGTATATGACTCGCGTGCATAGGAATCACATCGTATAACACCATATCAGTATTAGGCCCAAAAATAAAGGTAAGCAATATTTGATTCGAGACATTTATCTCTCCATAATCATTAAACCATTGCAACCTATAAGGCTTAAGATGCTTCAACGTACTCAACCCCAATCTCTCTATTAAGGATGAACTAACCACAATAGCAAAACTCCCCTCATCAATGATCATGTTATAAGTATTTCCATTTACTTGGCACCTAGTGTGAAAAATATTCCCCCTTTGCGACTCGAAATCATCCTCCACAACTTATGTACTCAAGGCTCGCTTGATAACTAGAGAAAAGTTATGTAGGAATGAAAACAAATTATCCCAATCCTCCTCATCTTATTCTTTAAACATCGCACCCTATTTGTCTCGCTCATCATCTATGGACTCGTATCCACCATCTTTCTTAGCTACAAAGGTGTGTTTGGTGAGGCATTCCCTTTTCCAAGAAAAAATGTTTGGCATAGTGTACTTAGATGACGACTTTATTTTGAGCTATGTTTCCACCTTAATTGTCATATGTAACATATCTTATAAGTCCACTTAGTGATGTAATTCCACAATGTTGGCAATTTCCCGATTTAAGCCGCCCAAAGAACCATAATGGCTTCGCTGTCCTCTACCACATTAGCCATAATTGTGGCTACCTTCATTTCAGTATGATAGTCCTCGAAACTCTTGGATCCTTGATACAAGTGGTGATGCCTTTAGTAAAACTCTCTGTAGTAGTGACCTGGAATAAATCTTTTTCGCATGAAAGCCTTCAATTCCATCCACGTCTCAATGGGCCATTCATGGTTTCTTCTTCTACCAATGATGACTTGATCCCACCAAATCAAGGCGTTGTTTGTGAACTCGATGATGGAGTTGGTGCTTGGAGTGCCAATCTGAATTGTATATTTTATTATTTATTAATAAAATAACTATATTTTCATTTCATACATTCTTAATGGTATTGTCATTATGCGTATTAGATTGGTGTATAGATATACTAAGAATGACATCGACCTTAGAATAGTTTTGACACTAGGTGTAATCTATTCTTAAAGAAAATATTTCGAGTTGTTGGTTTTGGAATACGGTCGAATTCCTATAACCTAGAAGACTAGCACATGTCGTATAATGGAGTTGGAGTTCCAATGGTTTAACCCTATGTACCATGAGTTTTGGAAACTCGTATAGACATGTGGGTATTCGTTGAAGCGAATAATGAATGACTCATAGGTGATTCCTAATAGTTGGAAGTAATCACCACCGTCAATAGGAATCTCCTCGAGTCGAGTAGCATATGTAATCCTTTGACTATATGATAACATTGATTTTGTGTGAGATCCTCCACACTTTGATGCCATGTATGTCAGAAACCTTTCATGGTCTGGCCTCTAGATGTTCGTTGGGTGTGGACCAATGCACTCAGTAATCAAGTGCGAAGCAAGATAGGATCTGTCGGCCCGTATATGTACCATAAGGGGTTTAGGTATCCATGTGAGTAAAGTCACGATTCTTAAAGCTTTGGCCAAAGTCGATCACCTAGGGTGGATCGCATCAGTTATGAAGAATCGTGGACATGTCGACATGAGATATGCGTCTCGGAAACTTGACGGTATATTCTATGATTCCTAAGCACAACTCAGATAGCCTACGACAGAGAAATTGTTAAACATATGTGATAACCTCGATTTGTATAGTTCGGAAAGGTCATTCGTGTTCTTCGTGAATTCGGAGGTGGCAGAATTGTATACATATTAGCTAGGCTTATATGACGAACGTGTCTGAACTTATAGAGTCCCAATATTAAGTGTACTCGTTGAGCACTTGGGTAACCGATTAATTTTGATAAAAGATAATATTCGATATTATAATTATCAACCAAGATAATCAAGTGTTATTGGATAACATTGATTATTTACTTTGACCTATTTGGATTAATTGGATTAATTGGATTAATTCAAAATTACACAAAAGGCTTAATTGTAAATTTATAAATATCTCTATCATTTGAGGAGATTTTGGTAATTCCAAATTTGTATTAATAGGTGTAAATCTATATGTCTTGATTTAATTGGATTAAATCAAAGTGGTAGATATTGAACTAATCCATTAAGTAAAAATTATCTTGATTTAATTTATTTAAACCAAAGTGGTAGACAATGGGATTAGTCACAAATAATTATGAATATTTGGATGAATTTAATTAAGCATACCTAATATTTGATAAGACATTTATTGATTAAAAATTACATAAGTTTTTCTATAAATAGCAAGCTTTAGGAAGGTTTGAATTAAGCTTAAGCAAGGTAAAAATTTGTGAAAGCTATACACAAGTATTTCTTAGAGAAAATTAGCCTAAGTTAGAGAAGTGTTTAGAGAAGCTTGTGGGGTCTCTATAACATTTCATTTAGGAGAAATCATGATTGGATCTTGGAGTGAAGCTAGCTAGCATTGGAATCAAGGTTGGATCTTGAAGAAAAGCTTGCAACACTTTGAAAGTTCTCTCACCATTTCAGCAAAGAGAAGGAAATTGGATCTTTGCTTCAAGCTTGGTAGGTAAGTTTGAAATTCTCCTAAGTTATGAAATATGTATTAGATGCATGATCACATAACTTAATGTTGAAATAAGGCTAATAAATTGTGTTAGGATACTTTAGAAGTATAAATACAACATACTTGTAATTAGGTCAAAGATGTTCATGTTGGACATGAAAAATTAATAAGAGTTTGGAACTCTAAATTAAAGCTTAGAGCTATGGCTACCATTCTAGAATCACTTGAACACCTTAGGGTGACCTAGAATTGTTCATGAGATATTTCTTATTGGGATTTTATTTTGGGTTGTAATTTGATTCAAAGTAACGCATATATATATTTAGAATTTATATATGTTTATTTTATAATATGTGTTGTGGTTGGTTTTGAAACTAAAATTATTTTGGGTGATTTTAAATGTGTTGAAGGTTTTTGAAGCGTATGTGCGAGATAATACGTGTCATTTCCGATTTTATCCCGATGTGGTTTTACGGATTTCATTTTATCCCCGGTTTTTCCCTAAACACTCGTAATGAAATATGATATTTCATTAAAATATTTTAAAATACACTCATGCTTGATATCCACGGGTTAGACTCATTTTTTGTTGTGCGGGACACCGATCTGACCCTATGGGTTCCATAATTATCCCAACATAATGGTATCAGAGCAAGGCTTAACCACACAACACATGTTGCATGTTAGACATGTATTTGAATTTATGCCTGTGTATTTTAATTTAATTATGCATAAATCATATTGGATGTGTTGCATGTTTTAAATTAAAATTTTGACCTAATTAAGTTAATGACTTGATTGTCATAAATCTCTCATGATTAGGTGATTACTTTATTTTAAGTAAATATATTAGTAATGTTGGATCATTATTAGAAGGTCCGTCTTGTCAATACGGAGATGAATGCGTTTTTACTATTTATATCAAATATCGTCATTAGTGTGAGGGTATAAGTGCTCAGAACTTAGGTCGCTCCGGTAAAACATTAGATGTAGCGTGATGAGTTAACGCAGTTACCCAATATCGTCATTAGTGTGAGGGTGTACATACGAAGCTCATTAGTGCATATTGACAAGTAAACACCTAGAACACGTCTTAATCCAATATCGTCATTAGTGTGAGGATAAGAAACGGTTCAGGACCAAACTAGGAGTCACATGAATGTGATTGACCTTTGAGGTCTACCTAATGAGTTTACAAAGGCCAATATCTTCATTAGTGTGAGGCTGGAGTAAATGTCATGGGATCCACTTCCCGCTATGAAATTTTGATAGTCAAATTTCTATTTTTCCGTTAAGTAGTGGGAATGCACTAATAGATTTAAAATTCCATAATCAATTAGTGTTATCAATTTTAAAATGAAAATTATTCTACTGTTACTCAAAAATGTTGTGTTGTAGATGGCTGCCGCTAATCTATTGATGAAAGTTTTGGATTCCAATAAGCTAAAAGGAGCCGAGAACTATTTAGAATGGGAAATGAACATGCGCTTTGTCTTGGAGTATGAAAAGTTGACTTATGTCACGATCAATCCACTGCTTGTTGATATCGATCCTGACTCCACTCCAGAAGAGCGAGAAACTTTTGATAGATGGAAGGATGATAACCTGAATGTGAAATCCTACAACTTGGGATCGATGGTTCCAGATATGCTGAGACAGTACATTGAAATAACAGATGCTTGGAGTATCATGCGAACACTCAAGGAGTTGTTCGAGGCAAACCAAGAGATGAAACTTTATCGAAGGTCTAAGGAATTGTTCAATGATGAACTCAAGGATGGAGGAGATGTCAGTACACATGTTTTGAACATGGTAGACCAAATTCGATATCTGGAATGACAGGGCATTGTGTTTGATGAAAGGATAGGTCGTAATTTGATTCTGACTTCTTTGTCTGGTTCTTATGCTGGTTTTGTATTAAATTTCCATATGCATTTGATGCAAGCCACATACGAAGAACTTCATAACATGCTACGTACGGCGAAGTAAGATTTGAAGAAAGGAAACCCCACACTGTATCTCCATGGTGGAGCTGGCTCTTCAAAGAATTCTGGGAAGTCAAATAAAATCAAGATGGGGAAGAAGAATATATCAAAGAAGAACTCCAAGAATCGCAAAGGCGCAAAACCGAAAGTAGCTTGTGATCAATGTCTACAATGCAAGAAGTCTGGACACTGGAAGAAGGATTTGTTGGGATTTATGTCCTAAAGTTTCATGTACTGTAAACAGAATATATTATTGTAATAATAATAAATGCATTACTCATTTTATCAAAGTTGTTTGATTTATATCGCATATTGTCCAATTGTCTTGTTTACCTTGATTACTATTGTACCTTCAGACTTAGTGTATGTTTGATGCACAAGAGGATTTAGTCTGAAGTTAGTAATCTAAATAGTCCATAGAGAGCAAACAAAGAGGGTACTTTGTTTGTGGTATCTATAGCTGCGGTCAATTCTATACTTGTATGACGCCTTTGATCCGGGATTGTTCATGTAGTGACATGGGAATGGAGGCACCTTGTATGATGAGATCATATAGGACTGGACTCAGATAAATACAATTTTCTTTTAATATCTGTTAACCGAAGAAATTCATTTTATCTAATAGATGGTCATATATAGATTCGATCTTAATCCTGAGTGTACTACAAACTCCTGCATGACAGGCTATGTCATTTGATTTACTATGTGAGGTTGGTGTTGCATTCCCGGCCAATAACTACGTATTTTGGGGATATGGTTTGGTGTGTAGCTGGGAACATTTTACATAGATATGGAATTCACTCCTTCTTACGAGAAGTAGAAGAATATCTTTTTTAAGAGTTGATTCGGGACTTGAACAATTTGAGCGCTCAACTTTTTTATTACGAATAGAAAGTTTTATATTCATAATTGTTATGAATTAATTGTTCATTATAGAATCAATGGTGCTTAAGAGACAAAATATTTAGAGGGGTTTTAACGGACTTTTGACCCGGCTCTATTTATGAGATATTCGTGAAGGGCTATATCCATATGTAATGACTATATCGACGAACACCGAAGTTGTTTGGTTTATTTAATCCATCTACGGTAACATGAGTTCAACTTCGAGTTGTTAGTGGAATAACGCGGAGTTAATCATTCGTAATATTTGAAGAGTTTAATTAATATTTCAGAATTATTGGAGCTCGGAACCGTAGGTCCATTTGGTCCCCGTGCTAGCTCGATTAACTATAGCAAACCTAATATAATTAGATTATCTAATTACGCTCACATTATATTAATTTATATATTATTAATGAGATTAATAATATTTATTGTCATAAATGAAAACTATGTTAAATTAGTTTAACTTAATGTTTTCTAGAATTCTTTGATTATGAGATAATCAAGTCTTGATTATGAGATAATCAAGTTAGTAATAATTAAGAGATAATTACTACAATATAATTGAAGGTAAATAAATCATTATTAATATATTGATTTTTATTTACCATTGGAGACAAAGCCATATGGCTTACCATGTCATCCAAGCAATTATGTCTATTAGGTGGCTTGGATACACCTAATATTTTTGTCATTAGCTAATGCATTTTATGTTTTGGTATGGCCTCCACATTTATGTGTTTGCCATTGAAAGAAAGCATTGAATGCTTAATGACAAAGCCATTGTCTTTAGCTTAACATTTATTATGCTTTGGTATAGCATTCACATTTTTGTGTTGGCAATTGCAAGAAAGCATTAGATGCTTAATGACAAGGTTAGTTGGCTTGTGTAAGATAATATAATCTCTACCATTTCTCTCACTTCCAAAGGTTAACACTTTGCATTCATTCACACAATTGTTGTGAGAAAGATTTGAGAGACAAGAGAGAATAACTTCAAATATTCACAAGTGTTGTGAGAGTATTTGAAATTCCAAAGAGCCAAACACCATTGTGACATCCTAAATCTCTAAATAGTTTAGAGGTTTAATCTTTGTGAGTGAATCCCACACTTCGGTTTGTTGGTTTCGAGTTATAGTTCGGAAGATCGAGTGGTTGATCCAAGTGTTGGACACCAAATGATTGATATTGGCTACTATAACAAAGGGAGAATGCAAAGAAAATTTTGGAAGATCCATACCGGACCGGTGCCACCACAAGCAACTTCCGCCGAGCTAAGGAAAATCGTTTCCTACATGATTGTCCAGAACTAAAAGGAAAAGTAGGACCCTCAGGTACGCTTTGTATTTTTCCAATTATTGGCATGTCATTAGCCTTAAATGCAAATAGTGGATGGGTGTTAGACACTGGCAGTCCTACTCATATTTGCAATTCCCTGCAGGAAATGAGGGTTAGAAGAAGGCTGAATAAAAGGGAGATCCAACTTAGAGTTGGCAATGGCGAGACATTGGATGTTAAAGCCATATGAATAATTATTTTAAATCTCCATAATGGTTGTAAATTAGATTTACTAGACTGTTATTATGTACCCTCACTTATCAGACAAATAATATCACTGCCAATATTAGATAAAGAAGGTTATAAAATAAATATTAGGGATGAAACTTTATGTTTATATGATAAAGATAATTTATTGAAATGTGAATATTTTTTATCAAACGGTCACTATGTTTTGGAAATATATAAAGATGTTTTTAATTTGGAGGAAAATACAAATAAGAAATCTGAATTAAATAATACTGAATTATGGCATATGATATTGGGCCACATAGATGTTAAATGTCTATCCAAATTGGTAAAGGATGGTTTGATTGAAAATCTTACCTTAGATCCTTATCCGATTTGTGAGTCATGCATCCAAGGAAAGATGACAAATGCCTCATTTCTAGGTGTTGGACACCGTACTGGAGATTTATTGGAACTAATACACAGCGATGTGTGTGGTCCATTAAATCATATCACTCATGATGGTTCAACTTACTTCACAACTTTCACGGATGACAAGTTTAGATTTTGATATGTCTATTTGATAAAACATAAGTCGGAAACATTTAACAAGTTCAAAATATTCCAAAATGAAGTAGAAAAACAAACCAGTAAATTCATCAAATGTCTTCAGACAGATCGAGGCGGTGAATACATGAGTGAAGAATTCAGAAATTATTTAAGGGATAATGGAATTCTTGCCCAATATAGCCCACCAAGAACACCTCAACACAATGAAGTGTCTGAGCGTAGAAATCGTACTTTATTAGATATGGTGCGAATAATGATGAGCTATCCAGATCTTCCTTATTACCTTTGGGGTTATGCTTTACTAACTGATATCCACATACTTAATAGGGTTCCATCAAAAGCTATTTCTACGACCCCCTATCAGATATGGTTCGGTAGAAATCCAAGTCTTAGGCATTTAAAGATTTGGGGTTGTCCTGTATACGTGAGAATTGCGCAGCGGGATAAACTAACACCTAGAGGGTATAAATGTAGGTTCGTTGGATATCCTGATAATTCCATGGGATATCAATTCTACGATTCCGAGCAACGAAGTGTATTTATTGTTCGCTTTGTAACTTTTCTTGAAAAGCAATTTTTGAGAGAAAGTGGGAGTTGTAGAGAGATTAAACTTGATTAGTTTAATCCCAACATTAAGGAACCTGAGATGGAACAAGAGATCAAAATAGATGAAGGATCTACAACACAGGTTCTACGTAAGTCAAATAGAATATCAAAGCCTTCTGAAAGGCTGTTTTTAACATCTGATGTGAGCTTTGATGTTCTCCTCTTGGAGGAAACAGATCTGACTATATATAAGAAGCGATGTTGGATATCGATTCGGGAAAATGGCAGGAAGCCATGAAATCCGAAATGGATTCAATGCATGCCAATCAAGTCTGGGACTTAGTTGAACTTCCTGAATGAGTTAAACCTATAGGTTGTAAATGGGTTTACAAAAGGAAGCGAGGGCCTGATGGAAAAGTGGAAACCTTTAAGGCCCAACTGGTAGCTAGAGGTTACACTCAACGTTCTGAGATTGACAATGAGAAAACGTTTTCACCAGTACCCATGCTAAAATCTATTAGGATTCTTTTAGCCATTGCTGGATATCACGACTATGAGATATGGCAGATGGATGTGAAAACCGCTTTCCTAAATGGATTCATTGAGGAGGATATATATATGGAACAACCAGAGGGTTTCGTATCCAATGAGACTTCAAACTTGGTTTGTAAGCTTCAAAAGTCTATTTATGGACTTAAACAGGCATCCTGAAGCTGGAATCATTTTTTTGATAAGATAATTAGATTATCTGGATTCATCAAGAACGAGGAAGAATCATATGTCTATAAGAAAGTGAGTGGGAGCATGATAGTTTTCCTAGTCTTGTATGTAGATGACATCATTATCATAGGAAATGATATAGGATTGATGCAAAGTGTGAAAGCCTACCTTTGCAATAACTTCTCCATGAAAGATATGGGTGAAGCTTCCTATATACTAGGTATAAGGCTCTACCGGGATAGAGTTAGGAAGCTTATTGGGTTGTCTCAATCGACGTACACAGATAAGATGTTAGAAATGTACAGTTTTACCAACTGCAATACAACAAATGTACCTTTCCGATATGGTATATATCTTTCGAAGAAAATGGCACCTCAAACTGAGGAAAAGAGAGTTAGGACGTCTAACTTGCCATATGCTTCTTGTATTGAAAGCATAATGTATGTTATGCTATGTACTAGACCTGACATCAGTTTCAACGTCACTGTGACCAGCCGATATCATCCGATCCAGATAATGATCATTGGACAACCGTGAAACATATCCTGAAATATCTTAAGGATATCAGGGATAAGTTTCTGATATATAGAGAAAATGAGCTACAAGTTAAGGGTTATACAAACTCCGACTTCCAGAGAGATCCAAATGATAGAAAATCTACATCAGGATACATATTTACCCTTAACGGTGGTGCTGTAAGTTGGCGTTGTTCAAAACAAGGCTCAACAGCTGATTCCACCACTGAGGCGGAATTTATATCGGCTTCAGAAGCTGTTTGGATTAGAAATTTTATCACATAACTTGGCATTGTGCCTAGTATTACGGATTCGATCCCATTGTACTGTGATAATAACGGAGCCATCGCGCAGGCAAAGGAGCCGAGGGCGCATTCCAAGTCTAAACACGTGGAAAGGAAATACCGCGTAATTAGAGAGATAATTGAATGAAAAGACATAGTGGTCTTGAAGGTTCAAGGACAAGACAACATAGCAGACCCGCTTACAAAAGCCTTACCTCATAAGTTATTCGAAAAACTTGTGGATGAGATGGGACTGTGGTACCATCCAGATTGGCACTAAGCAAGTGGGAGTTTGATGGAGTTGGTGCTTGGAGTGCCAATCCGAATTGTACAATTTATTATTTATTAATAAAATAACTATATTTTCATTTCATACATTCTTAATGGTATTGTCATTATATGTATTAGATTGGTGTATAGATATACTAAAAATGACATCGACCTTAGAATAATTTTGACACTAGGTGTAAACTATTCTTAAAGTAAATATTCCGATTCGTTGGTTTTGGAATACGATCGAATTCCTATAACCTAGAAGACTAGCACATGTCGTATATTGGAATTGGAGTTCCAATGGTTTAACCCTATGTACCATGAGTTTTGAAAACTCGTATAGGCATGTGGGTATTCATTGAAGCGAATACTGAATGACTCATAGGTGATTCCTAATAGTTGGAAGTACACACCACCGTCAATAGGAATCTCCTCGAGTTGAGTAGCATATGTAATCCCTTGACTATAGGATAACATTGATTTTATGTGAGATCCTCCACACTTTGATGCCATGTATGTCAGAAACCTTTCATGGTCTGGCCTCTAGATGTTCATTGGGTGTGGACCGATGCACTCAGTAATCAAGTGCGAATCAAGATAGAATCCGTCGGCCCGTATGTGCACTATAAGGGTTGAGGTATCCATGTGAGTAAAGTCACGATTCTTAAAGCTTTGGCCAAAGTCGATCACCTAGGGTGGATCGCATCAGTTATGAAGAATCGTGGACATATCGACATGAGATATGTGCCTCGGAAACTTGACGGTATATTCTATGTTTCCTAAGCATAACTCGGATAGCCTACGACGGAGAGATTATTAAACATATGTAATAACCTGATTCGTATAGTTCGGAAAGGTCGTTCGTGTTCTTCGCGAATTCGGAGGTGGCTGAATTGCGTACATATTAGCTAGGCTTATATGATGAACGTGTCTGAACTTAGAGAGTCTCAATATTAAGTGTACTCGTTGAGCACTTGGTTAACCGATTAATTTTGATAAAAGATAATATTCGATATTATAATTATCAACAAATATAATCAAGTGTTATTGGATAACATTGATTATTTACTTTTACCTATTTGGATTATTTGGATTAATTCAAAATTACAGAAAGGGCTTAATTGTAAATTCATAAATATCTCTACCATTTGAGGATATTTTGGAAATTCCAAATTTGTATTAATAGGTGTAAATCTATATGTCTTGATTTAATTGGATTAAATCAAAGTGGTAGACATTGAACTAATCCATTAAGTAAAAATTACCTTGATTTAATTTATTGAAACCAAAGTGGTAGACAATGGGATTAGTCACACCTAATTATGAATATTTGGATGAATTTAATTAATCATACCTAATATTTGATAAGACATTTATTGATTAAAAATTGCATAAGTTTTTCTATAAATAGCAAGCTTTAGGAAGGTTTTAATTAAGCTTAAGCAAGGTAAAAATTTGTGAAAGCTATACACAAGTATTTCTTAGAGAAAATTAGCCTAAGTTAGAGAAGTGTTAAAGAAGCTTGTGAGGTCTCTATAACATTTCATTTAGGAGAAATCAAGATTGAATCCTGGAGTGAAGTTTGCTAGCATTGGAATCAATGTTGAATCTTGAAGAAAAGCTTGCAATACTTTGGAAGTTCTCCCACCATTTCAAGAAAGAGAATGAAATTGGATCTTTGCATCAAGCTTGCTAGGTAAGTTTGAAATTCTCTTAAGTTATGAAATATGTATTGGATGCATGATCACATAAGTTAATGTTGAAATAAGGCTAATAAATTGTGTTAGGATACTTTAGAAGTATAAATACAACATACTTGTAATTAGGTCAAAGATGTTCATGTTGGACATGAAAAATTAATAAGAGTTTGGAACTCTAAATTAAAGCTTAGAGCTATAACTACCATTTTAGTTACACTTGACCACTTTAGGGTGACCTAGAATTGTTCATAGGACATTTCTTATTGGGATTTTATTTTGGGTTGTAATTTGATTCAAAGTAACACATATATATATTTAGAATTTATATATGTTTATTTTCTAATATGTGTTGTGGTTGGTTTTGAAACTAAAATTATTTTGGGTGATTTTAAATGTGTTGAAGGTTTTTGAAATTATTTTAAAAAATATATATATATAATAAATGAGCAATTTGCTTCATGCGCTGAATGAAGCAAATGCATGTACGCGCATGGGCTGAAGCCTATGTGCGAGATACTACATGTCATTTCCGATTTTATCCCGATGTGGTTTTACGGATTTCATTTTATCTCCGGTTTTTTCCTAAACACTCGTAATGAAATATGATATTTCATTAAAATATTTTAAAATACACGCATGCTTGATATCCACTTATTAGACTCATTTTCCGCTGCGCGGGACACCGATCCGACCCAAGGGATTCCATAATTATCCCAACACTCGATAGCAGCTAAACCCAACTTCTTCTGGTCAAAATAGTTGTGGCAGCTGAAGAAGAGCTCAATCTTTCATTCCCACTCCAAATACGCCTCCAGATTATACTTATCTTAGAAATATCAAATTTTCATTTTAATGCTGCCCAAGTTACCATCTTCCTCGTCTCTCCTATCATGAACTCTTTGTTCTATATAATCATCATACTCGTATCTATCAACTTTGCCACTCATACCATCCCCTCATATGGCCCCTATGAAACCTCCCATCTATTCTTTCATGTCTTCGCTCATGTCTTATATCACGAAGCCTATACATTTCTTCTACATCCTCATAACCCTCATAAGCATTCTCTGTCTTTTGAAGGTGATGCTGGTGTTACATGTGGTGGTGGTTGTTGAGCATACTGTAGTGGTTGTCTACCTTGAACACCACTAAATTATATACTCTCTATGTTCCTTGACAAGCTCTCCACAAATTTTCGCAACCCATCAATATCATTTTCTATCCATTCCCTTTCTCTATACTCTATTGACATCGAATTTTTAATCATATCTATTAGCCTTCCTTCTATGGCTGCAAGCTTAGCATCTAAACTTGATCATGCCATCTCAAAGTCTCAACAAAATAGATAGGCAATAACAAGAAAGTAACAAAGTAAAAAATAAACCTACCAAGCTCATGTGTTTGTATTCAAGATGTCATTTCACTCGTGTTTATACTCAATTAGTTTTTACCTGATGTTGTGCTAAAAAATATTACCCAAAGTTCTTTAACGGAGAACCAACTCTTCAAGTGTAGACTTAATTAGCTAGCAAACAACTTCAAGATGATATGGTACCCAACAGATTGGTTATGACGAGAATAGCAAATATGTGGCTCAATCAAGAAAACCTTAAGTTAGATTATAAGGATGTGAATGAAGATGAAATAGCTTAATGTGCAAGCAAATAGGTTAAACTTAGCTATATAGTGGATTTTTTTGAACTTACGTATATTTTCTTGTATTTTTTTTTGGATTTTCTTGAACTTTCTTGAATTTTCTTGAATTTTTTTTCTTTTTTGTATTATATGATTCAAGGACTCAAGAATACTAGATTTTCATGCAAGATAAATTAAGAACAAAAGATAAATACATAACCGAAATTGACCTGAAGAATTGACAAGAAATTGAAACAAGAACTGATGTAAAGATGCAAGATCACAATCAAACTATTTAAGATTCAACCAAAATCTTAAAAGGCTCAAAGAAAATCAAGACACACAAAGATGACTAGAACCGAAACTACCAAGAAAAATATTTTTCAAGACTCAACAAGAATATTGAAACAGAAACTGACTAGATATGAAATAATGAAAAGACTCAAAGAAACAACAAGACCAAATCTGAAACAATGAATAAGGATAGACAAAACTGACATTGGAACCCCGAACTCTGATACCAAATTGATGAAAATACTCTCGTGGAAGCTTTGTTTTTATGAATCCCCAAAAACCTTGTTGATGGTGTTTTCAGGACCTATGTTATTTAAGGAGTACGGCAGAGGTAAAAAAGGTAATTCCCTTCTCGGTCGAAATCATTAATGCCGACCCGACCACTAAGAGCACTTTATGATCGGTAACCGAGCACTTGGGTTCAGATGATCGGGCAATTAAAAGATCGACAGCGGCATTCTCAGTTCAAATGACCATTATGACCGACCTCATGAAGACCGAGCATATGGCGAGGCGTGCTCCGGAAGATGACACCCTATTCTTGCGGATAAGATGACAAGTTATCCTACTTTCATGGGGAAAACTGGTGAGTCAGAGTCCTAGTAGGATAAAGAAAGTAAAGGTAGTTTTGATTAGGAATCCTTATGGGAAAAGGGAATAGTTTTGACTAAGAATCTTTATGGGAAAAGGAAAGTATTTCAACTAGGAAATTCTTGTAAGAGAAGGAATCTGATTTCAGTACTATTATAAATAGGAGGGTAGAGTATGTGTAAGGGATATCAGAATCAAGATCAGAATCAAGATCAGAATCAGGATCAGAATCACCAAGCTCTGACTTGTAAAACACAAAGAACGGTCTGAAAAGCGCATTTGAATAATAAAAAGTATCATCCTTTTTGTGCACGTGGACGTAGGTCGGACCAAGATCCGCCGAACCACGTTAATCTCCTTGTCGATTGACGTATTATTTGTCTTTTGCTAAGTTTGCTTTTGGTCCCCCATAACCAAACAAATTCACTATTGAGGGAGGATTGTCTCGGGAGTAATATTCCCATATTGCCCTGAGACCAAAATCAGCAGTCAACAAACCTCAAACCCATTTTGTTAGGAAACAAAACTTATATAAGTTCAAGTTGAGCCTCTAGAGAACCTGCCTCTAGCAATCCTTATGTATTCTTAAAGAAATCTTGTTAGCGAAGTTGAAAGACGCCACAAAGAATCGATAATTCTTTGATAAGTCTTGCGTTTAATCAATGAACTAAGAGAATGTCTCTCTCACCAATGCAGTCACGACAATATGCTTGAATTTGCTTAAAAGTTGTCTATCTTTCATTGATGAGAATTAAGTCTTTAAATAATATGTACAATACTTGTCCAACTAGGAAAAAGAAAACAAATCCTAATTTACCATCCAATCATAATAGGAAACTAACTCGGAAAACTACTATAGATAAGGTAACCAACTAATTTGAATACTAAATAAACACAAATAACTAATAATTAAAGTCGGATTTGTGTGTGGGCTTTAGTGTCCATGGTCCATACGAAAACTACATGAATATAATATAAAAAAAAAAATCAATTCAAACCCAATAATCTCTCATATGCATATCCTTGTAGCTTTTTGGGCTTGCACCCTCTTATTAATCTCGGGCTTGTTCTTTAAACACTTGGATCAAGTTGAAATAGCCTGGACCTCTTCTTTATAGCACACATGACATGATTCTGCTCATCGAGTCCATTTGTTGAATTCAGCTACAAATCCTTGGGCTAGCCCTGCCATCGCTTTTTTAAGCTTCTTAGCTTTATGCCTCGTACTTAGCCCAATGAGAACTTGAAGTGGATCAATTCCATGTTTGGCAATAGGCCCATCTCCTTGTTCCTTGATTTGCATCACAATTTTCATTAGTAAAAATATTTTTTTAACTCTAAAACATTCAAATTCTTAATTTTTAAGTATTAAAAAAATATAAATTTATTTTTTTAAGGAAAAACACGGCCAGATCCAAATCCGATTTGATTCTGGCTTTTCCGGCTTGGACCAGTTCCGGTTCCGGCTTTGCTGGCTTGGCCAAGCCACGGTCCGTTACCACTCATAATATGAACCTAAATCTCTTATACACGTAAAAAAAAAACCACATAGAAATACGTGGAGCCCATGATTTTTCTATAATTTTATATTTTAATTTTAAATTGAAAATTATGGGCACCAAATCTGGGATCCAAATTACATACCAAAGGAAATGGCAAAATTTGTTAAGCACCTACACACCAAAACTTTTGTCAATAAATATATCTGAAATAATTATATACTTATAAAATTAACTTGATTTAAATTTAGCTCTTTATTATCTTAATAACAGTCCAATTAAATGTAAAATTTCCGATTTTTTTTTGTGACTTCACTGACGTGTATGCATATGTTAGAGGGCTACTACTCCCACCTCCCCAAAATTCCCACCTCCTCTCTCTCTTACTTAAAATGTCAAAATTACCCATCTCTTTTATAAAAATCCACTCCCCCAATATATATACACTTATTTAACACTACTTATATATATATTAATTTAACACAACTTACATTTTTTTATTATTTTTTAAAATTTATATTTTTTTGTTCTTTATATATCTAATCTTTTTTATTTGCTTAATAAATATTACAAATTTCATATTTATTATTAATTATTTTGTGTTCATTTATTCATTTAATTTTTGTGATTCTTTTTTAATTTATTCAACACTACTTATGTATTATAAAAATATTCTCATGTATATTAGAGAAATATATATTTAAAAAAGAGTACAAATAACAACATAAAAAATTACACTTAAAAATATAAAAACACAAATTCTAATTTATATTGCCTCCAAAGTCTCATCCTATCGCACTTGGTGAGATACCAAATACTTCGTACCATAATTGATTACGAATCCTATAACGAGTTGCTCATTCTTTAGTTTCGTATGATGAATGTTCCCACCACCATTAAACAAGTTACTAGTGCTAGTAAATAAGATATGTGTTTTTGACAAAAAATATCTCAAAGATGCACAGAGAGTACGTTTACTTTGCTTTAGCTTACTCTGTCTGCCTAAATTTTCTTAAATAACAAGTAAAGTACGTTTACTTTGAGTTATGCTAAACTATGTCATAGTTTTGCGCCCTAGCAAAACTATGACATAGTTTTGCGCCCTAGCAAAACAAGGGCGCATAACTATGCAGTGGGAAGGAAATTTTTCACTCACACATGGGCAATTTTGAGATTCCGGAGAGACAAGAGGGGGGTGTGTGTCAGGGGAGGTGAGAGTAGTAATTTTCCATAGAAAATTGATCATCTCACCTCCCCTGACAAATTCCCTTCCTCTTGGCCCACTTTGTCTCCCCTGCAAATTACATTTTTACCCTCTTCTCAAAATCAATTATATATATGTATATGTATTAATATATAAATTAAATACGTATTTATTTTATTAATTAAATAAATATTTTATTTTTATAAATTAATTTTTTTAATTTTTTTATTTTTATAAATTATATTTTTTACTCTTTATATATCTATTCTTTTTTATTTATTTAATAAATATTATAAATTTCTTATTTATTTTATTTTATTTATTTTATGTTTATTTATTTATTATTTTTTCATTTTTTTCATTTAATAAATATTTTTTATATTTATATTTTTGATAGCCTATTCGGTTAATAAATCTCATATATTTTTTATACATTTTTTTTTAATTTTGAAAGTAGAGAAATTTGCTTTATTAAAGATTGTGTAACTTTTTATATTATTATTATACTATTCTTTTAAAATATATCTTTCTAAAATACATGAGAATATTTTTATTATACAAAAGTAGTGTTAAAAAAATTAATAAAGAATCACAAAAATTAAATGAATAAATGAACATAAAATAAATAATAATAATACAAAATTTATAATATTTATTAAACAAATAAAATTGAATAAATATATAAATAGTAAAAAATATAATTTAGCAAAAAAAATTATAAAATAAAAAATTTAATAATAAAATAAAATAAGTATATTGTTATTTTTAAATTAATAATATATAGAGAGATTTGGGGATGAGAGATTTGTATAAAGAAGGAGAGATTTTTGTAATTTAGGGAGGGGGGACATGATGAACATGTGTCAGAGGGGGTGAGAGGATAAGTGCTCTTTTCCATATGTAACTTATATTTCACTATAATCAACCTTATTCACATCATTAATAATATAGCTTTCTTCGAAAAACTCTTTCCTTTTAAAAAAATCTTAAAAGTAGCCGTCAACGTAATTGCCGCCAATTATATAGTGTGATAGGTGTAGGTCAATAAAACTCCCTCTTTTTTTTTTTTGATATCAGGAAATCCTACGTCATTTATATCGGGATTATTAGACCTCAATATGGATGAGTATATAAATCGATATTGTCAAATTATCTTACAAAAATACTATCCAAGATTTAAACCTGAGACCTTAAAAATAAGATCCAAAATTCAAACTCTTTCCCTAATCTATTCTTCTCTTTTTCCTTCTTTTTTTCCTTCCCTTTTTCTTCTTTTCTATTTTCTTCTCTTTCTCTTCCCTTCTATTCCTTTCTTTTATTTTCTCTTTTTTTTTGCTGTTTTCTTCTTATTTTATTTTCTATTTTTGAGATGAGTCTTTTTTTCAATTTTTGTTCTACCGCTTCCCATACTTTCTTTTTCTAGTCTATTTGCTTCCTCCGTCTACCCCCTTCTTATCACTCTCTCTCCCTCTTTTCTTTATATTTTCTCAATTTTCTACTATTTTTTTGTCCACCCTCCCCTTATCCGATCGAGACACGCCAAAAAAGGGTGTACGTGTACTGCCTTTTCCCCTTCCGATGAGTTTATCGATCTCATTTTTTCCGGTTAGTTTTTTTTCTTAGTTTTTGTAACATTGAATTTTGTTAGGGTAGGTACTCAGAGCGCCAATCCGCATCGTATTTATGTCCGGTTCATAAATACGAATAATTCATTTTTTCATAATATAACATATTTATGATAGTACCTCTTGCCTTTTATATATATATACTAGTTTTTGCCAGTGCCTACGGCACGGTGTTACAGTATTTGGCCGTGCCTACGGCACAGTGTTACAGAATTAAATGATTTTATTTTTTAATTAAATGATTTTATTTTAACTTTCTATTTTTTAATTTGAAAATTTGAAAATTTTTGACCCTTTCCATCAATCAATTCACTCTCTTTCCTCAAATTACCAATGAAATGATCTGGGCCGTCAATTAAGCCACATAAAGAGAGCCGTTGGATACACTATCTTTCCTGCAACATCATTCTCCTTTATTATATAGATATATATATTCAATCTAATTTGATTAGATTGAAACTAAATCTGATTTAGTGATATGTATATATCAGACAAAGACACGAGGATTTACAACGTAGTGCGCAGTTACAACGTAAGTTGTAATTGACATTGGGAAGCGTCACTATAAGTTGTATATTCTCAAATAAAGTTTATGGTCAAGATTTACTAACACGGTAAACCATGAGTAAAATCCGTTGAGACCAGTACATGTCACATATCGAGACTTGGTCAAATGGTTTATCCCAGTGAACCATGAGTCTTTAGAGACTCGTATAGACATGTAAGTGTTTATTCGATAAACACTGAATGACTCATTGAAGATTTCATAATTTATGGTACACCAACGTTAATATGAATCTTCTCGAGTCGAGTAGCATAGTGGTCCTTAGACTTGAGATACCACAGTGGATATATGAATTATCATCCACACTTTGATGGCAGTCATGTCACCGATCTATTTAGGTCAGACCTCCACATGTTCGTTGGGTGTGATGCTCATGATATCTGGTATGTATCAAGATAAAATCTGTCAGTCATGTGTACATGGCATATGTATCCTGCACATGTTTGCGATATAGTAAATCAATGGCTTGGTACACTGCGGAAGCGAGTTTCGAGTGTTATTTCGAGATCGTAAATTTATAAGTCGGCAATATTATCCTCATGGATTTGACGTTTGTATCTATATCCCTGGTATAATATGGATAGCCTGTGACAGAAGGATTATACGTATATGATGATCTCGACTTGCATAGTTCAGCGAGATTATCCATAGTCATCATAATTTACGAGTGGGTAAATTATGAATACAGAATTAGATTCTGTGACAGATATACATGAACTTAGAGAGTCTCATAATATGAAGTATACTTGTTGAGTAATTGGACAACGCGTTATGAATAATACCGATTATTCATAATATTTTATCGGATTAAATTAGTTAATTCGAATCATTTAATCGGTAAACAAATTTACACATGCCGAGGTAATTTTTTAGTCATTATAATGTATTTTTGTATTTAATACATAATTAGATTAGATACATGTTAATTAATAAATTATTTGGTGACACATGCGAAGTAAATAACTATTGTCTTTATTAATATAATATTGATTTTTTGCTATTTGACTCACATGTGTAAAATATGGATTTTATTTAATTATATTATTGTAATATGTGGTTAAATGAGATGCCATGTGTCATGTTAATTACCAAGTTTTTTAATTTGATTAAATTAAATTATTATTTGACAAAAAATAACCCCAAACTTTCGGCCACCTTATTTGAAAAATGTGAAATTATTTTCCTTTCTTAAGCGTGATTGGTTTGACCAAAAAATCTAACTTATTTAATTCATTCAAAAACACAAAAGTGAGAATGCAGGTAGAAGAATCAAAGTAAGAATAAATTTTAAAGAAGACTAGGAATATTAAAGGTAATTTTATGTCTTCTTTATTTTTGGAAAGTTGTTTTTTGTTGTTCTTTTTGAAAGCATGAGATGTAGAGATTCTTTTCATTTTATTTTTGGGGTCTTTTGATTTGGATGATGGATAAAGTGGCTAGATGCATCATGCATCATGCATGTGTAAATAAATTTTGAACTAGATTAAGGTAATTTAAGTTCAATTTGTTGTTGGACAACTTAGTTTCCATTCTAGAGTTGTAAACCACTCTAAAATAACCTAGAATTATTCTAGAGATATTTCATGATTGTGGGACATAATTAGTGTAAGATTAATTTGATTAATCTTATGAAAATTGGATTTAAGCATAAAATAGGGGTTGATTTTCTGTCTAGATCAGATCTGAAAAATCTGAAATTTTGGTGATGAAAAATATGTCATTTGAATGTGTTGGATGTGTATTGGGAGTTAGGATAATTTTTGGAAATTATTTCGAAGTAAAAATACACGAAAACTGTGAAAAACGGCGTTACCGAGTGAGATTTGATCTTACCGGGTAACGACTGTCCAAACAGTGAATTCGTCACTATTTAGGCAGGCCATGAATTGCCCACATACCATTGGGGTTGACCTGGGCAGCCCCCGTGTGGTCTCGGTTGGTCGGTTCCATTAAAACGTGTTTTATGTTATTTTACGAAAAATCATTTTCGTAAAAATTTCATAATGTTTTCATTATTTATTATGTCGTTATTGATATCGAAAAATATGTTTAGGTGAGTTATGAATAAATTATAGATATATGATATCAAATAATTTATTCGGTAACTTTAAAAGTTTTAAATTGCGATTTCGCCCGAACCGCGCTTCTGCAGTGTATAACCCCAACAACTTTTTGATCTAGAGATGGCCAATGGATCAGCCCGACATGACACTACCCATTTAATTAATGGATCATGTCGTGCCAAACCCATTAATGAAATAGAAGGCATAGCACGAACCATCGGCCCACGTGGGCAATGCTTGGGCCGACCTAGAGGCTTTCATATAAATAAATTATATTTTATTTCTCTTTCAAATAATGATATTTTTAGTTGAGAAGTATTTCTATTAATTATCTATTATATTGTTAATAATGGTTTAGTTAGTTTTAACTTTTAACATTTAAGATTTAAAATGAATTTTTAATGAATTAAAAAAAAAATAAATATGAAATTTGAATTATAAAATTTAAATTATTAATTATTAGTGGTGAGCCACTAACGAGCCTATTTTCATGTCGGGGCAAAGCATGGCCCATGTTGTGCCTTGGAACGGCACGACCCACAGGCCAAAAGTCTTGGCCACGTGGGTCGTGCCGTGCCATCGTGTCCCACAACAATAGGCCATGCCGTTCCAAACCCGTACGGACTCGTGCCGAGCCCACGGGCCTAATGGGCCGCCCGACCATTTGATATATGGATCCACTCATATGTAGTGGTGGCACTCCAATCTTGTGTTGGGGTTTTTATATTTTCCTGTTGTTTTTGCATGAATAATTGCTCTTTTCTTCAATTTATACAACATCTGTTCGGGTTTGATGGGCAGACTAGTACTGGAAGCAAAGCTTATGAATTGGAGCTCTTTGGTTCTCCCGAGACGCCTATACGGTATATTAGATTTATCAATTTTTCTTATAATATATTGTATATAGGTTGATGTAAAAGTGTTTATGTTCAATTCGTGTATTATGTTGTTCCATTTCTAGTTAGGAATATGTATTCACCAATACTATACCTAGGGGAGAAGACCATATCAGTACCATAATTCTTCTCCTTAAATAGTATATTTTTTGAATCTATTTTCCTACTTGTTACAGGAAATACATAGTTTACATATTAATTTATGTTGTAAGATTTTATTTTAAGTAATTGTGAATTTCAGTTAGGTTTTATTTTAAGTAATCTTGAATTTTAAATATTCCTAAATAATTTTTAAAACAGAGTTCTCGATCTTATAATTATATCGTTTACAATAATATATAATTTGGTTTTATGAGCTCATTTATAATATGTACTTTTGAAGGAAAGAAAAAAAAAAAACCTTGATTACTAATTTACGATGATGGCATGTGGGCCAAATCCGCGCCTATATATATACATACGTGTGTATATTTCTGATAAAATAATTACGCTGTTACTATTTCCTTTTTTAATCACTTCACTTATCGAGTTCGTATTGTTTTTTAATGTTGCAACAGCAGCAACACAGACGATGATGATGATGATAAACACGATAGAAGTTGCCGTGCCTATCCACGTTAACATCAAGCCTCGTGTCACCACCAATTCATTTAAATCCATTTCGAGCATCAAACCCAGAAAGAGAACGACAAAAACTGAAGCATTGGAAGCAAAAACGACCGTTGTCTCTTTGTCATTTAATCAAACAGTTGACGGGAAATTGTTGGGGAAAGCCGATTTTGGTGAGAAAAATAAAGAGAAAAGCAAAAGCAAGAAAATGGTTTTCTTCTTAGACGTTAATCCACTTTTTTATGAAGGAAGCATGCCCAGTTTGCAATCATTTGGTCGTTGGATGTCACTTTTCTTTAATCAAGTTAGCCATACTGACCCTGTTATCGCTGTAAGCTAAGCTCTTATTGTAGTAAATTCTCTAAATATTTATATGTATATATATAGTATGGTTGCAAGGAGGGTCATGTCCCTTGAATAATGTCCTTTGGGAAATACACTAACATATAAGTGTTAGTGTTCCTAGAACATGCCAAGGATCTAATAAGCATGAAAACATGTTCATAAATTCAAAATAAGTTGCGGAATACACTTACATTGAACGGATTTGAGCTTTAAATTTTGAGAAGAGATCTCCAAGATCCAAGCTTTAAGTGATGATTCCAACTCTTGAAGTAGTTTCCCTATCACCTTAGTTGATTTCTCCAAGTGCTAGCTTTGTTGATTTTGCAACAAAATCAAAGAGAGGGGGAAGCCTAGTTCACGCCCATGGTAGAGAGTATTAGGGTTTTCATTTTCCAAAATGTGTTACAAGTGTGTAGAGTGAAGAGAGAGAGAAGGCTTTTTGGTTTTGTTAAAGGGTTTTACCCTTTTACCCAAAACCATGTAGTTGGGGTAATTTGGTTTCACCTAAACCAAGTGGTTGGAAAGTAAGTGGTTTTGGCATAAATGCCAACCACTTTCCAACCACCACTTCACATGTATGACATGTGTGAAGTGGGCCTCACCATTTTGAATTCAAAACTCAAAATATCTCTACGAACATTTGTCGCGGCTCGGTTCCGTTTAATCCGATTAAAAGAACTTTCGTCGCTAAATAATTAAATCTAATTTAATTAAATAACGATGCCTCGCAAATATATTACGAACGTCGTTTACGAATTAATTCTAAATTAATTCGTTCGTTCGTATTAAAGTCCGACTTTAATTTCGTAACGAAATCCAATTCATATTAATATATCCAATATATTAATTTTAGTCCATATGAATAAATTAAATAGAAAAATCAAATTTAACCATTAAATTTATTTTACCGATTAATTCCAAATTAATCGCGTTCTCTCTCTTCCGAACACATTTATTACCAGATTAAATAATACCTTAATTAATCCCAGATTAATTTTATTTCTCTTAATTAATCCCAGATTAATTCTCTCTCTTAATTAATCCCAGATTAATTCTAATTTAAATCAACTGTCATCGGTGAATCTTTGGGAAGCGACCCAAGAGATCCCTGGATATGTTGGTAGTAAATACGGTCCTCAGATTATTCGAATACGTGCGTACCTCGTGTAGGGGTTTTAGGGGCAGAATCCGGTAACGCAGCGGAAGCGGCGGAAGATCGTATCTTCCGATTTCAAAACTTTTTCTTGGATTAATTAAATAAACATATTTATTTAATATCCCAATAATCAAATTATAAAATAAAATTCAAATAAATCATATTTAAGTGAATTTACCAAATTACCCTTACTTTAGTATTTTGTCCATTTTAGTCCGAAATTGATCTAATCAATTTTGAATGATTCTAAATCATTTCTAAGATGAACTTAGCATGTTCAAAACATCAAAACACCAAAAGCAACCAAATCCCCAAAATTGACTCACTTGGCCGAATGCACTACATTAGTGCCATTTTGTGCACTTTGTCATTTCATGCATCAAAACACATCAAGATGTAATCCAATGAACATGAAACTTTATATGCATCATATACACATCCAAATACACAACATATATGAAAACCCCCAAATTTGGAATTGGTCATGAACCCTAATTTTTCAATTTCTTCAAATTGGACAAATTAGACCAAATTGGTTAAATCAATTACTTTAATCATGTTTCTTCCATCCAATCAAAGTCTCAACACAATGAAACAACTCAAGATCAAATCTAGGTCATCTAAGAGTGGGTCAACAACTCTAGATTAGCAACAAGGTTTCCAAAACCATAAAAGAATACTTATAACTACAATAGTCACAAGCTTTCTCCATATACATGCTCAACACTTTCACCAAACTTTTATCCATCAAAAACACAAAGAATAAAGAAAGGAATAACTTAAGAACATCATATGTTATAGCCTAGATCATAAGGAACAATTTCTTATCTAATAGTAAGTTGGTAAAACTTACTAAATCCAAGCTTTTCTTTAGTTTTTCCTTTTCTTCTTCACTTGCTTCCTTGGTTTTTCTTTAATGGAGTTTATGTCAAAGTGAATTAGGTTATCAAATGAAAGTGAAATGAAAACTATAAATACTTGCTACACTTTTAGCCTTGGCCGAAGTTGGCCAAGCCAAATGCAAGAATAATAATTTCAATTTCATTTGACATTTTATCTTATCAACTTTGATAAATATCTAAAAACACTTTAAAGATATTAATACAAAGTCAACAAAAGCAACCAAGAGAAATATAACTCTTATATTCTAAGGTCATGGCCGAAATAATAGAAAAATAAAGGAAAAAACTATTTTCATTTTCAAACAATTTTTGAACAAATATCTTAAGAAGTCAAAATCAATTTGACAACATTTTCCTTTAATGTATAAGTCAACAATTGCAACTTATAATCATTTCCTAACTTTATCATTTGGTGATATATTTATATTAATTATATTAATCATTTAACAATTAAATAATTAATTAATTAATTAAATACAAATATATCAAATATATGTATTATATTACTTTAAATATCTCAAATACATATATTGATGATATATGTCAAATACCTTTATTTGACTATTTATTAATGTGTATTTAATAATATCATATATTAAATACAAATACACATTAATTAGGAAATGACGGTTCGGCCCGTTCGTATGTATTTTTTCGTTTAACGATTAAACGATTTAATATAATCATCATTATTCATAAATGTTGCTCTAGTACTCTACGAGTATGTTTCATTATTGAGACTTTCTAGATTCAGTATATCCGTCACACGAAATCCAATTTCGTGTCCATAATCTATCCACCCCGTATTATGACGATCACAGATAAACTAGCTGAATCATACAGGTCGAGGTCATTGCATACGTATAATCCATCCGTCACAGGTATCCAGATAATCCCAGAGATATAGAAGTGAACGTCAAATCTCTATAGGTATTGTCTCGTCGACGTATCTATTAGCAATCTCTAAATAACATTCGGAACTTACTTCCGAAGTATACTGTGGCCACAGATTTAACAGACTGCTAATAATATATGGACTACCTATGCTCTGTACACAGAACTGACGGATCCTATCTTGACACACACAGGATATCCTGAGGATCGATCCACACCCAACGAACAGGCGGAGGTCTGATCTAAATAGATCGGTGACGTGACTGCCATCTAAGTGTGGAGGATGTCTCATACATCCACAGTGGTGTCTCAAGTCGAAGGACCACTATGCTACTCAACCCGAGAAGATTCTTATTGACGTTGGCGTACCATCCATTAAGAATCTTCGGTGAGCCGTTCAGTGTTTATCCACTATAAACACCTACACGTCTATACGAGTCTCCATAGACTCATGGTTCATTGGGATAACCATCGGACCAAGTCTCGATATACGACATGTACTG
Organism: Zanthoxylum bungeanum; assembly: GCA_019454045.1. Taxonomy (NCBI): domain Eukaryota; kingdom Viridiplantae; phylum Streptophyta; class Magnoliopsida; order Sapindales; family Rutaceae; genus Zanthoxylum; species Zanthoxylum bungeanum. The sequence continues at coordinate 3,615 of SKCR01048368.1, read as the reverse complement.
GTCTCAACGGATTTGACTAACCGACCCATGTTAGCAAATCTTGACCAGGAACTTTGTTTGATAATATACATATAGCAGTGACACTTCCCAATGTCAATTACAAACTAACTTTGTAACTGTGTACTGCATTATATATTATCGGGCCTTTGTATAATATATACATATCACTAAACCACATTTAGTTTCAATCTAATCGTAATCAGATCGAATACGTATATAAGAACAAGAGGTGCAACCATAAATAAGTAATATTATGGAATAAGGGGATGTTCGTATTCATGAATCAGACATAAATACGGCCCGGATTGGCGCTCTGAGCACCAACCCCAACAATTTCTCCCACTTGCTCTAGTGCAATCCACGGTATCATATACACGTCTCAATGTGCATCGTATGCACATGGCCCTCAAAAGCTCACCCAGTACTTAAGAGGTAAGAAACAAGTCCGCGCTATGAAATATCGAGTTTGTCAAACAAACTCTATCGTTTCCCATAGTCAGAATCATTCATATTTTGTAGAATCTAAATTATACATTAATATGAAATGGATGCTATACTGTATTATGCTACAGCTACTAAGTTGTCCAAGTATTTAGGGATCAAATCCAAAATATTATGAGGACAACCGCAAGCACAACACCAATTTAAAACTTCTAATTTAAAAGGTCACTATGCAACTTCATAAGTCAATACTTCAAAAGTTGCATTTGATTCCTTTTTTTTTGGAAAAATAGTTGCATTGACACTCCACTATAGTAGAATCTTCGTGACATTCCCACTGCTTTATTTGTGACTCTTTATGACGTAGACTGTCTAACGTCATAATTAGTCTCAAAACTAATATGACCCTAATGGTTGCAGACGGTATTCTCCATGAATTAGAAACTCGTTCTTAATATCTTAAAGATCACAAAGAACGTGTTTCAAGATCCATCAAATGGTCCTATAAGATGTCAAAATAACTCGTAACAATTACGATTAAATCGACATCGGTAATCGCATATAATAAAGTATTCACTATGTCATCCAAATGATACATAATATTGTTTAGACATTCTAATCAATATCTCTTTCGAAAAAGGAATCATCCTTTACGAAAGATGAATACTATGTATAAGACATACAATAACTGTCGAACAGTTATACTAAATGTCATACAGATAGCCTTGTTATGTCTTTCATTAGATCATATCTAATGTACGACTAATAGGAGTATCTCACAAGTCTCTTGGTTTTATATCTTATATAAAACTTTATATCAAAATAACAGAGACTACTCCCACTGCTATTTCACGGAGTAAGAAGAAGACTTAGGTAAATCTTTTACCTCACAACATCTCATATTACTATAATAATGATAATGTCGTTAGGATATATAACACTAGAAAGTAATATGTACGCTCCCACTAACCCTTCTAATCACATATGTATTCTATATACTTTGACAAGATCAGACAATCTGACGATATCAAAAATAGAGAACACATACTTCTGGAAGAATTATCCGAGTCTCTACAATAGGCTCTATATAGCTAGCACACAACTAAACTGCGATCTCAGCAGAACACAAACTCCAGGGCCATTTCAGAATGAACTCTTCAAATAAGGAAATCACAACTGATCTCTTATCTGAATAAGTCATCCAAAAACGCCACTTTGCATTCTTTAGCTAAAATATACAGTTTTATTATCAACATTAACCAATATATCTTTAATTGTTCATTAGCGTGACTAGAGATAAGTTTTCTCAGAATCTACAATAGATTGCTGAGTATAACTTTTTTTCACTGTCATACTGTAAGGTCAAACTTTTACTAAGCTCACATTGCTTTCGATGTGCGCAAACAATTAGCACATATCATGAACTAATTCATAATGAAAGCGTAATCAAGTTCAAAACTTGATCGTAGTAAGCTATGAACAATCTTAGATCTATAGTTCAATGGTGAACTTCCAGAATCGATATCAAATATCGCTTCCATTATAAGTTATAGGATAATTTTTCTTCAGTAAGAAAACAACAACGGAACCATCAAGTATCAAATACTTGTGAATGATTCTGTCATCCTATTAAACTTGTACGAAGATGTATAAGGGTTGTTTCATCTTATTAATTACGTAGTTCCATTTATAATTTATCATTCTCACATTTGACTTCAATAAGTCAAGTCTTTTCTACAATAGTTAACATCTGATGTTACACACCAAGTATAAAACGATTTTATTACTTAGAATCGTAGGAAAGATATTCTATTAAATAGAATAAAATATTCTATTAAACAGAATAAACGATAAACTTTTACTTATACCTCCGAGGTGTAAGTAATTTCCATTATATAACTATTATATAAAGAAAGATTGAAATCTCAAACTTTTCAAGTTCAAATTTTCTACCTATACATATCATATATGCAACTGTAGAAAATAATGGAACATTAATTAAAGAGATGAATTAGTGTTACTGGAGTATAACCCCAAGAGTATTGAAACTAATTCGGTAACATTCAATATCAAAAACCAAATCATATAAGATCCGATTGTTCCCACTACTCAATTCCATCAAGATGGAATCATGGAAGAATAATATTGAATATGAATCATATTCACTAAATAACCTTAGAACTAATTGCTTTAAATTCATACGTTGATCGTATCAAAGATCTTTGAACAGTTCAAAAACATGTTATGAATTTTGAGGATAGAATTCTCTAAAACCTTTAGATTGAATATATTTGAACAAGTCAAAAATGTTCAATCTACGTTTCATCAGAACGGATTGAAAGTACTTGATACTTTCAAGACTTTCAATATGTGTTCCTTCAGAAACACATAACTAAATTATGACAATTCATCAACTAAGTTACGAAGTAATAGAAAACTACCTTAAGCAATTATTATTCATTAAACTACATACATCCAATGTATCAGTTAAATAAATCTGGTGGTCCAATGACAATCATTGGTTAAACGAGATCTTAATCACTTTCCTGAATATAATATTCATTAAATGGATAAGGATATGTGGTGTGATCTAGTATCAAACCATCCTTCACCATACGGAATAAGCATCCAATGCTTAAGTGATTAAACCCATAAAGCACCGTTCTAAATTATTTACTTTACCGAATAATTTTTCTTAATGTTTATCTCTACGTCAATGACACTACTAGTTATTATAAAATATGTAACAATTGTTTATAAAGAACAAGTGACTATCCAATAGTCGCAAGTTCCGATATCAAATATCAAAACAATCGTTAACCAATATTTCAAATAACTAGACGGGAGATCTGGTATCAAATACCTATAGTTGTAGTATTGTGAAAATCGATATTTTCTATACACAAATATACGCATCTCCTTTCTTTAGCTTACTATTTGCATTAACTATTCACAACAATTGTAAATAACTGATTAGCAAATTGTGTCATACACATTACCTCTAAAGGTAATTAAAGCTTAGAAACGTCATTACTAGATAAACAAATACCTAATAGGGCTTTCTAAATGCCAGTCAAGATCTCGAGACATGAACTAATTCAAGTCAATTCTACTGCATAAGAAACTATTGTCTCTAAAGTATTACATCCTAAAGGGATATCTATCTAGATTATC